>CM077919.1:283427688-283535188 GCA_039797435.1 Crotalus adamanteus | reverse complement strand
CTTACAAATCTCCAGTGATGGAGCACCCAAGATTTCTGGTGGCAAGCTGTTCCACTGGTTGATTGTCCTCCCTGTCAGGAAGTTTCTCCTTAATTCCAGGTTGCTTCTCTCCTTAATCAGTTTCCAACCATTGTTTCTCGTCCTTCTCTCTGGTACGCTGGTAAATAACCTGACCCCATCTGCCTTGTGGCAGCTCCTCAGATAGTGAAATTCTGCTATCATGTCTCCCCTAGTCCTTCTTCTCTTTAGACTAGCCAAACCCAAGTCCTGCAGCCGTTCTTCATATGTTTTAGCCTCCAGGCCTTGGATCATTTTAGTTGCTCTTCTCTGAAGTTTTTCCAAGGTCTCAACATCTTTTTTGAGGTATGGTGACCAAAATTATGGAAGCAAGGAAGGAAGGAAGGAAGGAAGGAAGGAAGGAAGGAAGGAAGGAAGGAAGGAAGGAAGGAAGGAAGGAGTAGCAATAGCACTTAGACTTATATACTGCTTCACAGCCCTCTCTAAGCAGTTTACAGAGTCAGCATATTGCCCCCCACCGTCCAGGTCCTCATTTTACCGACCTCAGGAGGATAGAAGGTTGAGTCAACCTTGAACCACGCCAGGATCGAACTCCTGGCAGTGGGCAGAGTCAGCCTGCAATAGTGCATTCTATCCACTGCGCCACCACGATTCACGTGTATCCTTCCTGCTTCTTCACACAGGTCTACTTTGTCCAGATGTTGCAATGCACCAGCATTCCTTTTCACCACACAAAAGAACACACCCCTGGGAACAGACCTGAAATACGAAGTGGATACCAGCGGCATTTTCCATATCAACGTCGAAGTATTCAGAATGTTTCCTAAGGTGTGGTAGCTTTGTCGACTTAAAAATAATTCTCCATAAGTACAGCAGTGGCCAAAATTGTGGAAACCATTTGGGAAAAGTGTACAGTAGAAACGCCACCTTTGGTTAAGTTTCCACCCATTTTTCTTCCAATTTCTTTATAACTGCAGCCTTGTTCACTTATCAATACTATTTTACATCACTTTCTGGGTGACCAGTCAACTCTTTGCACCATGACTTTAATTTTATTACGTTTTGCAAGCTCACTCAATGAAAGAACACCAAAAAACCCAACCAACTTGATAGCCATCACATAACACACTGACAAATGTCCTCCTCTCAGCTTCAATACAGGGTATCAATCACTGGATCCTACTGTGATCTGATTGGCTCATGGCCACAACAAGATGACACCTGATTGGCTCTCTAAACACTTGTGTTCCTTGGCTGCAATCAAATGAAGGATAGCTACCTGATGTCAACCTAAGCAAGGTGTGCTTCCTTTTTCTGGTTATTTGGCTATCACTTTTCACAGAATACAGTACAGATAATTGAACAAACTTTGCTGCATTACATTCTTGATTCAATTATCTTTCCGTTGATATATAATGTTATGGTACTACTACCCAAAAGAAAAGCGGTGTTATTAGCCATCCAACCTCAAAAATACACTTTTCCCAAAAGGTTTCCACAATTTTGGCCACTACTGTAGATCTGAACCCCCTTGGGACGCAAAGGCATTGCCTGGATTTTGTAGCAGCTATAAAAAGCGAGCAAAGGCGTGAAATATACTGTACTTTCTGGCGTATAAGATGACTTTCGAAAGCGTTGAAATCGGCGCTGAAGTCGGGGGTCATCTTATACGCCGAGTCATCTTATACGCCGGAAATCACGGTAGTTTCTGGCGTATAAGACGACTTTCTAGGCATGCAATTCGGTGCCAAAGTCGGGGGTCGTCTTATACGCCGAGTCGCCTTATATGCCAGAAATCACGGTAGTTTCCGGAGTATAAGACGACTTTCTAGGCATGCAACTCAGTGCTGAAGTTGGGGGTCGCCTTATACGCCGGAAATCACGGTAGTTTCCAGAGTATAAGATGACTTTTTAGGCATGCAACTCGGTGCCGAAGTCGGAGGTCGTCTTATACGCCGAGTCGCCTTATACGCCGGAAAATACGGTAAGTGAATCACCTTGCTGTGATTTTCTTCATAGTTGCTCTGATCGGTCTGCCATCTGCCACCTCACTCCTGCACATCAAGAGAGAGGCAGCATAATTTATATTTAGCACATCACATCAGAGAGCTATCCTATCCATGCAGAAAATGTCCAATCAACATAATTTAAGTAAGGCCACTGAATCAGGTTGCGGCTGACGGGAGATTTGGCCCAGACGCTACATGACATGATAATGGAATTTGTTCATGTTCCATTTCGGTGTAGTGTCAACCCAGCCTACTGGGGGTTTATTTAGCAAACAGTGGATTGTTCAAACCAGGACTTTATTAACCCATCTGTTGTCTTCTGAAGAAGGTCTTTCCTTTGCTCTCCACCTCTTGCGTATTGTCAATTTTGAACTCGTTTGGAATTTCTTTTTGACTTTTCCCCCAAAAGTCTTTGTGAGTTATGTCAGGGGTCCCTGAACTTGGCAACTTTAAGACTTGTGGACTTCAACTCCCAGAATTCCCCAGCTAGCAGGATTGGCTGAGGAATTCTGGGAGCTGAAGTTCACAATTACTAAGTTTGGAGACCCCTGAGTTACTGTTAGTTAGAGCAGGGCTTTTCAACCTTTTCACCATTGTACCACTTCTAGAATATGGCGCTATCCGAGGACCACCAGTTGCCTAGCAAGGTGTCAAAAACTTGATGACAAAAAAAAGGAAAAAAGTGATAAAGTACAGGTAGTCCTCGACTTACAACAGTTCGCTTAGTGACTGTTCGAAGTTACAATGAAAAAAGTGCCCCCCAAGCCACAGCCGAGCAAGAAACCTGTCTGCCCGCCCGGTGACGCTCTTCCTCCTGTCCGAGGTTTTCATTGCTGTGAGCATTTCTGTTGAGGATTGGCAGCGGGGGTGGGGTGGGGGGGTGTTTGTTTTTTATACCCCCCGTCTGCTGGGTGGTTGCAGCAGGTTTTGGTCCCTTCACATGACCTTGGGACACTGTGACCATCATAAATATGAATCGGTTGCCAAGCATCTGAATGTAAATCATAAGACCCTGGAGAGGCTGCAACATTCCAGCTGATCGGCGCTTCTTCTGGGCTCAGCAGAAGCATCCAGGATCAGTGCTGAGCTCCAGCTGGAGCCTGGCACTGATCCTGGTGCTTCCACTGAGCCCTAACAGCCCTGCAGCTCCAGTCGTCTCTCGCTCAGGCTTGTGCGGTGCTGCCACTGGTTCAGCTCATTCCCCTCCCCTGCTACCATTTTTCTAGGATGGTCGCGTACCACCTGCCAGGTGCCAATGTACCACAGGTGGTACCCGTACCCCTGGTTGAAAAGCCCTGAGTTAGAGAACTCCCATCATTTTCCAGAATCTAACGTTTAGTTCTCAAACTTTCCCTCCCATTTGGCATTTGGGTTCTAGATTTCTTCTGCCTGGGGAAAGGATTTATTACCTTCCTTGTAGTTGACCACGTGGCAGAAGACTGACTAATACCTTTGCCTCCATGATTAATGGGTGGCTAGAGAGGCAAGTTTATTTCTCCAGCTCTTGGAGAGCAGGGGATTATCCAGAAATGTTGCATATGTTAACTTTGTCACCTATTATGGGGTTCCAAACTATGGGCCGTGGCCCACTACCAGGCTGTGGTCTACTGGCCATTGGGCTGCACTCATTCCTACTCACACTAGCGCCCGCAGACCCGTTTGCACATATGCTAGTCCCTGCGTGTATGCACAAATGGGGCCGCTACTGCTGTGTGGGTTGCATGGCCCATTTTCGCATGTTCACAGTTGCTAGCTGCAGTGCCAAAAACTGAATTCCCCTCCCCTGGGCACCTAGTATCAAAGCACAATTCCCTCCTCCAATTAACCGTCATAAATCACATTCTCTAATTAGTTTGAAATGCAGGCTTCCTCTCCAGTTCCAATTCCTTATCAGTGCTGGTTACAATAACCTTGATTCTCACGCTAGGCTTAGTGTTACTATGTCTGACTGGACTCTCGTTCACATCCCCCCCTCCCAACATCATCTAACTCAGTGTTTCTCAACCTTGACAATTTTAAGGCATGTGGACTTCAACTCCCAGAATTCCACAGCCAGCATTGCTGGCTGTGGAATTCTGGGAGTTGAAGTCCACATGCCTTAAAATTGTCAAGGTTGAGAAACACTGATCTAACTCTAAAAGCAAAAGGGAAAAAGATGGCTGCATTTCCCTTTGTTGCCAGTGCAGAAACATCCGATGTTAGCAGCGTTGACAGTTCGCATGTGCGCACACACACACACACAAATTTCCCAGCTCTCTTTCTCTCGGGGCCACCGGCATGAAAAGCTTGGTGACCTTTGACCTGTTATTTGCCTCTAACCGACCTACTATGCTGACCTCAGAGCTATAGTGGACTGTTTGTTTTCCTTTATGAGAATCGCACCGTGCATGCTTTAATCCTTTTCTTAAAATCACATTTGCTTCTATGTTGCAAACTTACTATTCATAAACTGCAGGTAGTCCTCAACCTATGATGACAACTCAGCCCAAAATGTGTCTTGCTAAGCCAGACGGTTGTTGAGTGTTTTTGGTTCTCTTTTACAACCTTTCCTGCCACAGTTGTTAAGTTAGCAAACTGTTGTTAAGTGAATCGGGCTTCCCCGTTGACTTTGCTTGTCGGAAGGTCGTAAAAAGGGATCACACGACCCCGGGGCACACTGCAACCGTCATAAATAGGAGCCAGTTGCTAAACATCTGGATTTCGATCACGTGATCCTGGAGACGCTGCAACGGTTGTAAGTGTGAAAAAACTGATAAGACACTTTTTTGCAGTGCCGTTGTAATTTTAAACAGTCACTAAATGAACAGTGGTGAAGACTACAGTAGTGGCCAAAAATTGTGGAAACCTTTTTGGAAAAGTGTATTTTTGAGGTTGGATGGCTAATAACACCCGCTTTTTTTTGGAGTAGTGCCATAAAATTATATATCAGTGGAAAGATAATTTAATCAAGAACGTAATGCAACAAAGTTTGTTCAATTATCTATACTGTATTCTATGAAAGGTTATAGCCAAATAACCAGAAAAAGGAAGCACACCTTGCTTAGGTTGATCTCAGTTAGCTTTCCTTCATTGCAGCCAATGAGCATGTGTGTTTAGAGAGCCAATTGGGTGTCATCTTGTTTTGGCAATGAGCCAATCGGATCACAGTAGGATCCAGTTATTGATGTCCTCTATTGAAGCTGAGAGGAGAGCATTTGTCAGTATGTTATGTGATGGCTATCAAGTTGGTTGGGGTTTTTTGTGCTCTTTCATTTAGTGAGCTTGCAAAACGTCATAAAATTAAAGTCATGGTGCAAAGAGTTGACTGGTCACCCAGAAAGCGATGTAAAATAGTATTATTAAGTGAACAAGGCTGCAGTTGTAAAGAAATTGGAAGAAAAATGGGTGGAAACTTAACCAAAGGTGGCGTTTCTACTGTACACTTTTCCCAAAAGGTTACTACTGTATGTATTAGTAGCACTGTTATAAGGTCTTTCTGAATGTGCAAGATGCCAGCCATTTCTCTAACGCCCCTTGAGTCAAAATCTTGGCCCTTCTTAATCCGATACCCTCAGCATCCAAGGTCACAGGCAATATCTGTTTTCCCCCCAGCCGTGTGACATCAAATACAGCAGAGGTGAAATCTTAAGCCTCTAAACTTGTTGACGCTTTTTTCTAGCTGGAGAGACTCCATGTTGTTATATTTAGCAAATGATTTATAAAATTCTTTTTAATGCCATCGGCCTCTCCACTTTATGTACAAAACGTAAAGTGGAGAGGACAGTAAAAAGTTATTCAATTCAGTTCAGTTCAGTTCAGTTCAATTTTGTTAAGCTGACAGTTCACAGTGCTTTACTAGCTAATTAAAAAATTCTACAAAAGGTTTATCTGGATGCAAGTAATCCGAGCTGGTTTTAGACTGGGTGTTACATTATGGGTTTTTTTTAATTTTTAAATTCCAACTTTCTTGAGCAGTGGCTCCCTCAAATGCTCCGAATAGCGTTAAGATGTTTTTTTATGAATTCTTGTTTTTAAGCCTTGAAACTTTAACTCGTTATCTGGGTTGTTCTTTTAATTTATGTGTATATTCCTTTTAATTATTAAGATATCAGCTGGTATAATAGCTTTTTCAACAACAACAACAACAATAATAATAATAATAATAAAAGTTGGAAGGGACCTTGGAGTTCATCTAGTCCAACCCCCTGCTCAGGCAGGAAACCCTATACCATTTTGGACAAATGGCTGTCCAGTCTCTTCTTAAAACCTTCCAGTGTTGGAGCATTCACAGCTTCTGGAGGCAGGTGGTTCCACTGGTTAATTGTTCTGACTGTCAGGAAGTTTCTCCTTAATTCCAGGTTGCTTCTCTCCTTGATCAGTTTCCACCCGTTGCTTCTTATCCTGCCTTCAGGTGCTTTGGAGAATAGCTTGACTCCCTCTTCTTTGGAGCTGCCCCTGAGATATTGTAATGCTGCTATCCTGTCCCCCCTCATCCTTCTCTTCATTAAACTAGACAGACCCAATTCCAGCTACCGTTCCTTGTAAGTTTTAGCCTCTAGTCCCCTAATCATTGTAGCCTATCATTTTTAAATCCACGTCCAGATCAATCTTAATCCTGTCTAGTAAAGCTTATTCCTCTTTCATACACAGTCAGAATAGAACAGCAGACATTCTTAAAATTAACTTCTGGATCTATGGTTCACAAATAACTCCCGATAGATCCAGTGTTAAAAGTATTTTGCTTCCTTCTGTGTCAGTAAATCAACTTTAAATCTTCTGATCCTTTAACTGTGATCTGTAATTCTGTCTGGCTTCCTCTAGCATCCCAAATTTC
Source organism: Crotalus adamanteus (assembly GCA_039797435.1). NCBI lineage: Eukaryota > Metazoa > Chordata > Lepidosauria > Squamata > Viperidae > Crotalus > Crotalus adamanteus. The sequence goes on along the minus strand of CM077919.1, from coordinate 283,528,348 downwards.
AAAGTCCCACTCTGTCATGTTTTTTTTAAAGAAGACCAAACATTTTCCCATGAGAAGGATTCTTACGATTAATTTCAAAATCATATTTCAAGTCCATGTGGACCGCTTAGTCCATATTCAGCTTTCCAGAATTAACGTGTCATGGTTCTGACAGATGAAACTCTTCAAAAGAAAAGAACTTCGAGGCATTGTTTACCTTAAAGAATCTTTTATTCGAGTAGCATAATATCGGCACTACATAATCGAAGCCAAAAACTGAATTCCCCTCCCCTGGACACATAGTATCAAAGCACAATTCCCTCCTCCAATTGACCGTCATAAATCACATTCCCCGATTAGCTTGAAGTGTGGGCTTCTTCTCCAGTTCTCCAGCCATCAATTCTTTATCAGCTCTGGGCTCAATAACCTTGATTCTCATGCTAGGTTTAGTATTGTTATGTCTAGCTGGACTCTCGTTCACATCTCCCCCCATCCCAGCATCATCTAACTCTAAAAGCGAAAGGGAAAAAGATGGTTACGTTTCCATCTGTTGTCAATGCAAAAACATCCGATGTTAGCAGCGTTGACACAATGTTTTAATAGTTCTTAAACTCGTAGTGAAATTTTCTTTTCAAAAAATAAATAAACCAATAAGCTACTTCAAACTGATTTCCTAACTATCTGAAAAAATAATAAGGCTTCAGAATGACTCTGAGATAGACCGAGCTTTCCCCAACTTGGCTGGACTTGGCATTAACTGCTGGATGATTGATAGATATCAGAGTTCAACACAGGTGACAGGTATCAATTATGCAAGGCCGTAGAGGGAATTGAAAGGATAAAACTTAAAAGGCCTTTGGAGAATTTTGGATTCAATCTCAAATAGGATCTGGCGTCTGCAGGAGCACGAATAAAACTTCAGTTAGCAACCTCTTAAAGCGGGATAACAAAACAATGTAGTTGAAAGGGACCTTGGAGGTCTTCTAGTCCAACCCCCTTGGAGACCGCCTAGAGTACCGTTTCAAACAAATGGTTGTCCAATCTGTTCTTAAAAACCTCCAGTGAGGGAACAGCCACATCTTTTTCTAAGATTGGGTCAGCAGCAAAAATCACCGACCAGAGTGATGACCTTGGAGGTCATCTAGTCCAACCCCCTGCTCAGGCAGGAAACCCTATAGTACCATTTCAGACAAATGGCTGTCCAGTCTCTTCTTAAAAACTTCCAGTGTTGGAGCATTCACAGCTTTTGGAGGCAGTTTGTTCCACTGGTTAATTAGAATAGAATAGAGCTGGAAGGTACCTTGGAGGTCATCTAGTCCAACCCCCTGCTCAGGCAGGAAACCCTATAGTACCATTTCAGACTGATGGCTGTCCAGTCTCTTCTTAAAAACTTCCAGTGTTGGAGCATTCACTGCTTCTGGAGGCAGGTTGCTCCACTGGTTAATTAGAATAGAATAGAGTAGAGTAGAGTAGAGTAGAGTAGAGTAGAGTAGAGTAGAGTAGAGTAGAGTAGAGTAGAGTAGAGTAGAGTAGAATCTGGAAGCGACCTTGGAGGTCATCTAGTCCAACCCCCTGCTCAGGCAGGAGACCCTATACCATTTCAGACAAATGGCTGTCCAGTCTCTTCTTAAAAACCTCCAGTGTTGGAGAAGGGAGGGAGGGAGGAAGGAAGGAAGGAAGGAAGGAAGGAAGGAAGGAAGAACAACAGAATAACAGAGTTGGAAGGGACCTTGGAGGTCATCTAGTCCAACCCCCGGCTCAGGCAGGAAACCCTATACCATTTCAGACAAATGGCTGTCCAGTCTCTTCTTAAAAAGAGAATAGAATAGAATATATGGAATGGACTAGATTAGAGTAGACTAGAGTATACTAGACTAGACTAGACTAGACTAGACTAGAATAGAATAGAATAGAATAGAATAGAATAGAATAGAATAGAATAGAATAGAATAGAATAGAATAGACGAATAGAATAGAATAGAATAGAATAGAATAACAGAGTTGGAAGGAACATTGGAGGTCATCTAGTCCAACCCCCTGCTCAGGCAGGAAAACCTATACCATTTCAGACAAATGGCTGTCCTGTCTCTTCTTAAGAACCTCCAGTGTTGGAGCATTCACAATTTCTGGAGGCAAGGAGTTCCACTGATTACTTTGACAGCTGGCTCATAGTTATGTTGTTTTCAGAGTCACGTGATCACTTTGGCAGCCCCCCGACAGGCAAATGTCAACGAGGTAACCAGATTCAATTAACGGCTCTGTTACTAATTTAACAATTGCAAGGGTCCGCTTTACAGCTGTTGCAAAAATGTCATAAAATGGGGCAAAAATCACTTAACAGTTGTCTTGCTTTGGGGCTTAATTGTGGTGTAAGTCAAGGGCTCCCTGTATACTGTCTTCTAGGTCAGAGGTCACCAACCTTTTCATGCTGGGGGCCTGGAGGGAAAGGGAGCAGCTGGGAAATCTTTGTGTGTGTGCGTGCGGGCGCACGAACGGAGCCACGGGCAAACGGGCCACGCAACCCACACGGCGCAGCCCCATTTGTGCATGCGGACAGGTGCTAACCACCGCCACTAGCAACCATGCACATGCGCAAACCCCTGCGTGCGCTAGCGGTTCCATTCATGCAGGCGCTAGCCCCACATGCGTGCGCAAATGGGCCGGAATGGGGGTGAGTGCGTGCACTGGCCAGCCTGTCCTGCGGCCCAGTGTCCAGTAGGCCACTGCCCGGTAGTGGGCTGTGACCCATAGGTTGGGGACCCCTGTTCTAGGTCTCGGTTTGCTATTTTAGTTTGTGGTATTGTGGCTCTTTTATATTTCTTGTTCATCTTGCTTTGTTTTCAGTCCTACTGTACGTTAGCTGCCCAGAGTTGCATTTTGCAGGCCTATCGAAATAGAACACATAAATTGATAATAACTCCTGTTAAGTATTATTAATGTTCAATAATAATAATATGAAACTTTTTACACGTCTGTTTTGTATGCCCCCTCTCTCCTTCTAATTCAATATAAATTACAATTTGCAGCATTCAGAGTCAGCATCTCAAGCTACAACGAACACCCAAGTCCTCTCAGAAAAAGAGGCAGCTGCTTTAAAGAGTTTGTGTTTGGGTGTGAACTATGAGCTCCGAAGCAGAGGTCACCAACCTTTTCATGCTAGTGGCCCGGAGGAAAAGGGAACAGCTGGGAAATTTGTGTGTGCACGCGTGCACGAACGGAGCTGCACACAAACGGGGCCGTGTGCACCTGTAGGGCACTAGCGGCCCATTTGTTTATGCATGCAGGGGCTAGCCACTGCCGCTGCTAGCCCCCGCACACGTGTGCAAACAGGCTGCCCAACCCACGCGGCTGTAAGAGCCGCATTTGTGCATGTGCACAGGCACTAGGCGCCACTGCTAGCAACCGCGTGCAGGGGCAAATGGGCCGTGCAAACCCCCACGCGTGCTAGTGGTCCCGTTTGTGCAGGCGCTAGGTGCCACTGCTAGCCCTGGGCGCATGCGCAAACAGGTCCACGGGTGCACATTGGCAAGCCTGTCTCGTGGACCGTAGACTACGGCCTGGTACTGGGCTGTGGCCCATAGGTTGGGGACCCCTGCCCCAAAGCACATTTTTACCTTTGCAGAGCGCTGCCCAGCTGCTGGACCTGTACAGGGTTTACATCTCTCGTCCTTTCGCCCCAAGATAAATGTGAACACCTTTTCCAAGAATTGCTCCTAATTTTTCGCCTTCTTCCACTTTGATCCAGGAGATGCCCTATTCTCGTTCCCAGTTTAAGAAATGTGCGGTGGTTGGAAACGGAGGAATTTTGAAAAACAGCGGATGTGGTCAGGAGATCGACAATGCCGATTTTGTGTTACGGTAATGGTCCAGCGTGATCGCCTTTGCGTTTTGTTTTGGTTTTGTATAGATTTTATTAGTTTTTATAGGTTTGGGGATAAGGTGGGGTTGGGATTAGGGTTATGGTTAGGGTTGGGGTTTTTCCAAATAACATTCTCAATATTTAGCAAACAGCATAATGTCTGGGTGCATGTGTTTAACAAACAATAATACATAATAGTTAATCATCATAAACAATATGTTAATTCATCACTCAGTAGCCTTCTTCTTGCTAATATATATTCAAAATTACATATCACCTTCCTTTCTCTCTAACTCAGTGGTTCTCAACCTGTGGGCCGGGACCCCATTTGGGGTCGAACGACCATTTCACGGGGGTCGCCAAACAATGCAGTCCACCATTTTCCCCCCCTTTTCCTTAGCTGTGCTACTCCCTTTTATTCTATTGGCTTTCGAAAGCCAGTAGAATAGACTCTCTTGAATAGAGTCTAATTCTATTGGCTTTCAAAAGCCAATAGGAATTGTCCAGGCTGTCTCTGCCCTGCTGAGCCCGCCAAAAGTCCCATTCTGCAAACGGTGCTGCACCGGTTGAGTAGTCCTCGACTTACGACCAGTTGAGTAGTCCTTGTCTTACGACCGGTTGGGGGTCGCGGCATTACAAAGGTTGAGAACCACTGCTCTAACTCGTTTTTCTAGCCATTGATAGAAATTATCCCATGTTCTAAAGTAGACTGACTGAGTCTTCTTTCTCTTTAATCTTTAAAGTCAATCTATCCCAGCGGTTCTCAATCTATGGGTTTCGACCCCATTTGGGGTCGATCGACCATTTCATGGGGGTCGCCAAGCAAGGCTGTCCCCCATTTTTTCCCCTTTTCTGGTGGGTGTCTTACCTCCCTTGGGCTGGGCCAGCTGGTAGCCCAGCCGGTGGTCGGCCTGCTCCGTCTCTGCTGCTTGCCAGCTATGCCTTGGCCAGCGCAGGGGGCGGCACCACGCATGCGCGGCGCTCCCGGGCAGGTAAAGTCCTCGACTTATGACCGGTTGGGTAGTCCTCGACTTACGACCAATTTAGTCCTCGACTTACGACCGGTTGGGGGTTGCGGCATTAAAAAGGTTGAGAACCATTGATCTATCCATTTCTGCACACTCTAGAATTTTCTTAATTAATACTTCTTCAGTTACTAAGTTTTCATTTTTCCAATGTGGGGCAAATACCATTCTTGCTGCCGTTAATATGTGTAGTATTAGATATCCGCAATCTTTCTCATCATTAGCTCCTATTGTTCCTAACCAAAATAATTTTGGTTTAAAGTCTATTGGTTTTTTAGTCATTTTCTCCAACTATTGATAAATGTATTTTAACCCAAAATCTTTTTGCTTTGGGGCATGTCCACCAGATGTGATAATAAGGACCTGGTTTTTGTTTGCATTTCCAGCAGTTGTTTGGAGTATTTATAAACATTTTTTGCTAATCTCACTGGTGTCGTATGCCACCTTTGTGTTTTTGTATATAGTGATTGTGTTGCTATTGTTGCTAATGATAGGATGGGCTATTTTTTCAGTCTTTTTTCCCTCACCTATTCACTGAGCTCTTACATCGTCAGAAGCAACTGGAAATGAATTCATAAGAACTACTGCTCTTTAACGAAGGCAATCGGAATTTTTTTTTTCCAAAAATGAGCGACGATAGGAAAAGGGTGTGAATTGACATGCTTATTATGTCAATGCTTTTGACTGTTTTAAATAGTGGAAAACAGTAGAAAACTTTATAGCTGCAAATTGATTCATTCTTTAAAAGCAAAAGAGCGGAAAAAGAACAGTAAACAGCAACAGTAGATTACCTCTGCCCCAAGCGTTTAAAAAACTCACAGATTTTAACGTTTATTGCTTTTCTGCTTTCCTGCCTTGAGCCCCTTGATAAAAAAATTGGTCATTGAAAAAAACCCCCAAATATAAAATGTATGGCTGTGTGCAATGACTTCCAATTGTTTTTTTTTTAAGAAAAATATCATTAGCTTTACATCTCGATTTTTAGCTTTACGTCCCTCGTTTTTCCAAGATTGTTAAAGTAGGGATTTAAGACACAATTAAAGAAAAAAAAAAGATAGGAAATAATTTCTGATTGTGCTGACTTAAGACAAAATTGATTCTTGGATCCATTTCAGGTCAAGTTACGCAAGAGGGATATCGCTTGTTTAGTTGGATTGACCGGATGGTTGACTATTGGCTCAGGATTATGGAGCCGTGAATCTCAGCAGGCTTGAACAGCTGGGACAGAAGGCTAATTTAATCCTCTTTCTCTCTTTTTTCCTCTCCAAATCAATTTATTTTTGTGTTCGTTGGTTTTTTTTCTGCTGAGATCAGTGGCTGATAAAGAGTGGACAAGAGAAGAAAAGTTCCAGGAATGTCCACATGCTAAAAATAATTTGGGAGATTCTATTTGGACTGATGAATTTACCGCCCTGGTGTCAGTACTGACCCTCTGATAATTTCATGCATTGAAGCATATTTTGTACAGTATGTGTTCCATCTAGAACAGAATAATAGGTTTGGAAGATTTGCAATTACCGCCTCTTGGTGATTGGCCCAAAGTCACCCAGCTGGCTTTCGTGGCAAAGGCGGGACTAGAACTCACCGTCTCCATTGGCCCAAAGTCACCCAACTGGCTTTCATGGTTAAGGTGGGACTAGAACTCACTGTCTCCCGGTGATTGGCCCAAAGTCACCCAGCCAGCTTTCATGCCTAAGGCGGGACTAGAACTCACCATCTCCTGGTGATTGGCCCAAAGTCACCCAGCTGGCTTTCATGCTTCAGGCGGCACTAGAACTCACCATCTCCTGGTAGTTGGCCCAAAGTCACCCAGCTGGCTTTTGTGGCTAAGGCGGGACTAGAACTCACCATCTCCTGGTGATTGGCCCAAAGTCACCCAGCTGGCTTTCGTGGCTAAGGCGGGACTAGAACTCACCCTCTCCTGGTGATTGGCCCAAAGTCACCCAGCTGGCTTTCATGCTTCAGGCGGCACTAGAACTCACCATCTCCTGGTAGTTGGCCCAAAGTCATCAGCTGGCTTTCGTGCCTAAGGCAGGACTAGAACTCACAGTCTCCTGGTGATTGGTCCAAAGTCACCCAGCTGGCTTTCATGGTTAAGGCGGGACTAGAACTCACCCTCTCCTGGTGATTGGCCCAAAGTCACCCAGCTGGCTTTTATGCCTAAGGTGAGACTAGAACTCACCATCTCCCGGTGATTGGCCCAAAGTCATCAGCTGGCTTTCGTGCCTAAGGCAGGACTAGAACTCACAGTCTCCTGGTGATTGGTCCAAAGTCACCCAGCTGGCTTTCATGGTTAAGGCGGGACTAGAACTCACCCTCTCCTGGTGATTGGCCCAAAGTCACCCAGCTGGCTTTTATGCCTAAGGTGAGACTAGAACTCACCATCTCCCGGTGATTGGCCCAAAGTCATCAGCTGGCTTTCGTGCCTAAGGCAGGACTAGAACTCACAGTCTCCTGGTGATTGGTCCAAAGTCACCCAGCTGGCTTTCATGGTTAAGGCGGGACTAGAACTTACCATCTCCCAGTGATGGGCCAAAAGTCACCAGCTGGCTTTCATACCTAAGGCAGGACTAGAAGTGACAATCCTTTGCTTTCTAGCCTGCTGCCTCAACCACCAGACCCAACGGGCAAAAAGATAAAGCAAAATAAAGAAGAAAAATGTGTTCTGCGTGGAGATGAGTGACCAAGAAGGATTTCTAATTATTTCTTGTGCTTTAGTTTCTACAAATCTGGCCTGGCCTTGATTACAAATTCAGCTCCCAGCTGTTTGTTGAGGATAGAAAAAAAGCAGACTGGTAGAAGACACTGAGATTGGGTTAGAAAGACACAATTCAAATCATGTGGCTGAAAGGGCTGTGATAAGGAAATTATAATTACGAAGATGGAAAAAAAATAAGTAAATCTCAAAGCCTAGATTGTGAGCATTTGATCCAAAATACCTATGGTACAATTTCCCAGGGCAATGTCAATACTTTGAAGTATTTAACAATCTAAGGGAGATAGGTATTCCATACTGTAAATTTGGGATTTAATTGAAGTTTATTTAGATATTTTGAGGGGCTTAGATTCCATGTGGCTCTTGCTTGCAGGCTAAAAGCTAAAAGTGCTCCCAATTAGGCATTCCTTATATAACTGGGTGTCTCATTCGGGGTTTGGAAGGCATCCACGGACTGCCTGCTCTTTGGAAAAAAATGTTCATTTTTTCCTATTGCTCTTTCTACTTCTTTCTTTGTTAGCAAAGAAGAAGAAGAAGTTAAAGAGAGAAAGATGGCCCTGCCTTGCAGGATCAAAGGAGCGTATTAGTGCAGGAATAATAATAATAATAATAATAATGATGATGATGGTAGCAACCCGTATCAATCATCAGCGCCAGCCAATTTGAATGTTCAGTTGACTGAGGTTCATGTCTAATGAATAAAATGATGATGATGATGATGATGGAAGGGACCTTGGAGATCATCTAGTCCAACCCCCTGCTCAGGCAGAAAACCCTATACCATGTCAGAAAAATGGCTGTCCAGTCTCTTCTTAAAAACTGCCAATGTTGGAGCATTCATTTATTCTGGAGGTAAGGAGTTCCACTGGTTAAATAGAATAGAATAGAATAGAATAGAATAGAATAGAATAGAATAGAATAGAATAGAATAGAATAGAATAGAATAGAAGTGGAAGGGACCTTGGAGGTCATTTAATCCAACCCCCTGCTCAGGCAGGAAACCCTATATCATTTCAGACAAATGGCTGTCTAATCTCTTCTTGAAAACTTCCAGTGTTGGAGCATTCGCCGCTTCTGGGGGCAAGGAGTTCCACTGGTTAATTGTTCTAACTGTCAGGAAGTTTCTCCTTAGTTCTAGGTTGCTTCTGTCCTTGATGAGTTGCCACCCGTTGCTTCTTGTCCTGCCTTCAGGCACTTTGGAGAATAGCTTGACTCCCTCTTCTTTGGGGCAGCCCCTGAGATATTGGAACACTGCTATCATGTCCCCCCTCGTCCTTCTCTTCATTAAACTGGACATCCCCAATTCCAGCAGCCTTTCCTTATGTGTTTTAGCCTCCAGTCCCCTGATCAACTTTGTTGCTCTTCTCTGTACTCTTTTTAGAGTCTCAACATCTTTTTTACATTGTGGTGACCAAAACTGGATGAAGGATTCCAAGTGTGGCCTTACCAAGGCCTTGTAAAGTGGTATTAACCCTTCACATGATCTTGATTCTATCCCTCTGTTAATGCAGCCCAGCACTGTGTGGGCTTTTTGGGTAGCTGCAGCACACAGCTGGCTCATATTTAGGTGGGGGAGGAGTCAAAAGAGGGATCAGCCTAGAATCCCTACATAGCCACAAGCAGATTAAAGTCAACTCCCTTTGAATCCCAGGGACACTTAAGAAAATTTAAAATCTTAAACATCTGCCTCTTCCAGGCTTGAGGATAGGGTGGCTGTTGAACTCCCATTTTTTAAAAAATATGTTTTATTGATTTTTAACATCCCATTGGTTTTTTTTGTTTTGTTTTTGGTGTGCGTTTTTATGTCTATTTTTTTCTGGAGATCCTTCCCCCCCCCTCTATTTTAATGTTCCTTACAGTTTAAAATATAAGCTGTCCAGACTTGTCTGTAATTGGTCAACTTCTAAATTGAAATAGATCAATTGGACTAGATGACCTTGAAGGTCCCTTCCAACAACAACAATATCATCATCATCATCATCATTATGTTGTTGTTGTTGTTATTATTATTATTATTATTATTATTATGGATCATCGCACAGTCAGCCAGATGTTCAGACTGGATTTGGCATTTTGTCTACCTATCGAGTCCTTACCCAGGACCTGGGATAGGCAGATGTGGATGTTTGATGGTATTACAGATATCGTCACAGATGGAAGCAGTTCCTAGTAAGGCCGCCTTTTGCAATTGACTAATAGCGAATTTGTCAATGCCAATTGTGTTCAAGTGGTGCTCCAGTTGTTTGGGGATTGCACCCAAGGAGCCTATGACTATTGGTACTACCCTTGCTTGCTTTTGCCACAGTCTTTCTATTTCTATTTGTAGGTCTTTGTATTTTGTGATCTTCTCCAGTTCTTTCTCGTCTATTCTGCTGTCTCCAGGCACTGCCCCGTCCACTATCCAGACTTTTTTGTCTTTCTTATTGATGATGATGATGATTAGATCAATAAATCCCTTCATCTAAAACACGAAGGCCTTGAAGTCCTCATCCGGCTTGTGGCAGAGCCAGGTTCCCTGTTTTTTGGCCCTGTGTAAAACGGTGTTTGTTTTGGACAGGGAGGAGAGGGTAACAGCTGGAGAAACAAACAACAACACAACACCCTAAGATCTTTTCCCGCGCTCCCTTTTTCTCCTATAGATGCAATTTGCCGCCCATATCGTGGAAGTACGAGGCAGATGTCGGTGTGAAGACTAACGTGGTGACGGTCAACCCGAGCATAATTACCGAAAGGTCAGTCGTTTCCCCAGCCTCCCTTTGCGCCGGGGTCTCGGTGAAATTCACAGTCCTCTGAAGGAGGAAGAAGCTGCATCTGGTGATGTGCTCCAGCAAAGCCGTTCCCGGCTCTGGACGGCGTAATTTCATAGCAACTGGAAACGAGAGTCAGTTCAGCCTCTTTGTCCGCCGGGAAAATAATTGCGTGGAATTGAAAGGAGGCATGTGAGCTTCTCTTCTCTTCAGTGTTCTCTCTTTCCTTTGCTTTTCTTTCCTCCCTCCCTCGTTCCCTCCCTCCCTCCCTTAGCTTCCTTTCCTTAGCTTCCCTTCCTTCTTTCCTTAGACTTCCTTCCTTCCCTCCCTCCCTCTCTCCTCCCTCCCTTTCTTTTACCTTCCTTCCTATTTTTCCTTCCTTCCTTTCTTCCTCCCTCCCTCCATCCCTCCCTCTTTTTGTAACGTTCCTTTCTATTTTTCCTCCCACCCTCCCTCTTTCTTTGATCTTCCTATTTTTCTTCCTTCCTTCCTTCCTTCCCTCCCTCCCTCCCTCCCTTTCTTTTACCTCCCTTCCTATTTTTCCTTCCTTTCTTCCTCCCTTCCTCCCTCCCTCTTTCTTTTACATTCCTTCCTATTTTTCCTTCCTTCCTTCACTCCCTCTTTCTTTTACCTTCCTTCCTTTCTTCCTTCCTTCCCTCCCTCCCTCCCTTTCTTTTACCTTCCTTCCTATTTTTCCTTCCTTCCTTCACTCCCTCTTTCTTTTACCTACCTTCCTTCCTTCCCTCCCTCCATCCCTCCCTCCTTCCCTTTCTTTTACCTTCCTTCCTATTTTTTTCCTTCCTTCCTTCACTCCCTCCCTCTTTCTTTTACATTCCTTCCTATTTTTCCTTCCTTCCTTCACTCCCTTTCTTTTACCTTCCTTCCTTCCCCTCCTTCCTTCTTTCCTTCACTCCCTCTTTCTTTTACCTTCCTTTCCTCCTTCCTTCCTTCCTTCCTTCCTTCCTTCCTTCCTTCCTTCCTTCCTTCCTTCCAACCTAAGATGGCTCCATCTGTTCTGTGTTACATCCTCGTCTATATCTGGAACTATAGGAGAACAGTATGGAGATTTATTTAACATTTATTCCCGATTTTATAGCCTCTGGAACTGAAACTTGACTCAGAAGCCAAACCTTCCGACCCCAGAGGGTTCAGGAGGTTCCAGAACTGGATCTTAAGAAAAACAAACAAAAAAGAAGACACTGCCATTTGACAAAAACAAAACAAAACATAATTGCTGGTTTTCCTTCCTCTTTCTACGCTTTTGAGGCAGCTGATGTTTAAATGAGGAGGCCTGCCTCCCCGATCCCATAATAATAATAATAATAATAATAATACTTATACTACTACTACTACTACTAGTACTACTACTAATAATAATAATAATAGTTGGAAGGGACCTTGGAGGTCATCTAGCCCAACCCGCTGCTCAGGCAGGAAACCCTATACCATTTCGGACAAATGGCTGTCCAGTCTCTTCTTAAAAACTTCCAGTGTTGGAGCATTCACCGCTTCTGGAGGCAGGTGGTTCCACTGGTTAATTGTTCTAACTGTCAGGAAGTTTCTCCTTAGTTCTAGTTGCTTCTCTCCTTGATGAGTTTCCACCTGTTGCTTCTTGTCCTGCCTTCCGGCGCCTTGGAAAATAGTTTGACCCATTAACCCCTTTCTGGCAGCACTTTAGGACCTCTTAGTCCCTCATTCAAGGACCCTCATATCTGAATTTTACCATATACTGAATGCTGCCTGAATAGAATGGAATGGAATGGAATGGAATAGAATAGAATAGAATAGAATAGAATAGAATAGAATAGAATAGAATAGAATAGAATAGAATAGAATAGAATAGAATAGAATAGAATAGAATAGAATAGATATTGGAATAGAATGGAATAGAATAGAACATGGAATGGAATATGGAATGGAATGGAATGGAATATGGAATAGAATGGAATGGAATGGAATGGAATAGAATAGAACATGGAATGGAATAGAAAATGGAATGGAATGGAATATGGAATAGAATAGAATACAATAGAATAAACAGAGTTGGAAGGGACCTTGGAGGTCATCTAGTCCAACCCCCTGCTCAGGCAGAAAACCCTACACCATTTCAGACAAATGGCTGTCCAGTCTTTTCTTAAAAACCTTCCAGTGTTGGAGCATTCACCGCTTCTGGAGGCAGGTTGTTCCACTGGTTAATTGTTCTGACTGTCAGGAAGTTTCTCCTTAGTTCCAGGTTGCTTCTCTCCTTGATGAGTTTCCCTCCATTGCTTCTTAATTGTAACATGCTTTTATCAGGGGGAGAATCTCAACGTCGTGACAGATTGCTTGAATTTCTGACGTTCCCCCTCCTTGTGCACCTCATACCAGGTTCCAGAGGCTGGAGAAATGGAGGCGGCCCTTTTACCAAGTCTTGAAAGCGTACGAAAACGCCTCCGTGTTGCTCCCGGCCTTCTACAACACCCACAACACCGACGTCTCCATCAGGGTCAGGTACGTCCTGGACGACTTCGAATCCAAGAAGGCCGTCTACTTTTTCCACCCCAAATATCTCACCAACGTCTCGCGCTACTGGCTGACGCAAGGGGTGCGGGCCAAGCGGGTCACTACGGGGCTGATCCTGGCGACGGCCGCCTTGGAGCTGTGCGAAGAGGTCCACCTCTTTGGATTCTGGGGTTTCTCCATGAACCCCTCAGGGACGTTCATCACTCACCATTACTACGACAACGTCAAACCTCGGCCCGGGTTCCACGCGATGCCTTCGGAGATGCTCAACTTCCTCCGCCTGCACAGCAGGGGGGTTTTACGAGTCCACACGGACGCCTGCAGCTACTCCTGATCCCCGTTCTCGACGGGTGGATTCGTGTTTCTTTTTCTCTCTCTCTCTTTTTTTTTTTTAAAAAAGAAAGCGAAATAATGGGTGTTTCGGGGGTCCTGGGCCACATCCCTGAAGCAGGAACGTCGCTGAGGGGGTGTGGGATACGTTGGGCTGGGCGCTCGGTTCACACGGATTTTAACGCTTCGAGGAAAATTACGCAATAATGTTCAAGCTTCGGTTCCTCGCCGGGTTTTGCTTCCCTTCGGAGTCGGGGGGTCCCGCTGCCCTCTTCCGCTCGCCAGATGTGTCGGGCTGTTTGTGGTCTCTCGGGGGAAGCCCCGCTCAGCGTTGTAGGAATAAGGAGCACCCCGCCCCGGAGCCTCCTACAAGTAAAGCACATTAGCTCAAGATTTTTCCAGTAGAAATAACAGCACATCGCTACTAGGGTTTGTGTATTTCGTCTCTGGGACGGGAGCTGAGAAACAGGAAATGCAGGTGGGCTTTTGATCATTTCTGTACTTCCTCCCTCCCTCCTTTAATTCCTTCTTCCCTTCCTTCCTTCTTTCCTCCCTCCCTCCCTCTCTCCTTTCCTTCCTTCCTTAGTTACTCCTTTCCTTCTTTTTTCCTCCCTTCTTTCCTCCCTCCCTCCCTTCTTTCCTTCCTTCCTTTCTTCTTTTTTCCTTCCTTCTTTTCTTCCTTCTTTCCTTCCTTCCTTATTTAGTTACTTCTTTCCTTCTTTTTTCCTCCCTTCTTTCCTCCCTCCCTCCTTTCTTTCCTTCCTTCCTTTCTTCTTTTTTCCTTCCTTTTCTTCCTTCTTTCTTTCCTTATTTAGTTACTTCTTTCCTTCTTTTTTCCTCCCTTCTTTCCTCCCTCCCTCCTTTCTTTCCTTCCTTTCTTCTTTTTTCCTTCCTTTTCTTCCTTCTTTCTTTCCTTCCTTCCTTATTTAGTTACTTCTTTCCTTTTTTCCTTCCTTCTTTCCTTCCTTCTTTCCTCTCTCCTTCCTTCCTTCTTTCCTCCCTCCCTCCCTCTCTCCTTTCCTTCCTTCCTTCCTTCCTTATTTAGTTACTTCTTTCCTTCTTTTTTCCTCCCTTCTTTCCTCCCTCCCTCCTTTCTTTCCTTCCTTCCTTTCTTCTTTTTTCCTTCTTTTCTTCCTTCTTTCCTTCCTTCCTTATTTAGTTACTTCTTTTTTCCTTCTTTCCTTCCTTCTTTCCTCCCTCCTTTCTTTCCTTCCTTCTTTCCTTCCTTCCTTCTTTCCTTCCTTCCTTCCTTACTTTTTTCCTTTTCCTTCTTTCCTGCTTTCCTCCCTCCCTCCCTCCCTTCCTTCTTTCTCTCCCTCTTTCCTTCCTTCCTTCCTAGTTTCCCCACAAATAACACTATTGTGAAGAAGATAGCCAGTCGTGTTTGAAATGATACACATCTGTTCCCCCTTCCTCCCACCAACGGCCTTCTCAAACTGCCACCTGGCTCTTAGCCATGTTCAGCTTACTTCCTGTATAAACCTTGGGGTGAATATCCCCAAATTCCTCCTCATTGTAGTATGAAATGTTCTACTAACACAGAACCAGGAACCACTGCCACCATTATCCTGCCTGTTCAGAGCAAAAGTTTACCTGGTCCATAGTTTTTCTCTCTGAGGTTCCTGCACACTGTCCACAGAAGACATCATGAAGCTGGGGAAACTATCCTAGTGGACGATCCCTTAAATAGGAGCCAGCCGTGTGCTGCAGCTGCCAAAAAAGCCAACACAGTGCTGGGCTGCCTTAACAGAGGGATAGAATCAAGATCAGGTGAAGTGTTACTACCACTTTACAAGGCCTTGGTAAGGCCACACTTGGAATACTGCATCCAGTTTTGGTCATCACGATGTAAGAAAGAAGTTGAGACTCTAGAAAGAGTACAGAGAAGAGCAACAAAGATGATTAGGGGACTGGAGGCTAAAACATATAAGGAACGGTTGCTGGGATTGGGTATGTGTAGTTTAACGAAGAGAAGGACGGGGAGGGGGGACATGATAGCAGTGTTACAGTATCTCAGGGGCTGCCCCAAAGAAGAGGGAGTCAAGCTATTTTCCAAGGCGCCTGAAGGCAGGACAAGAAGCAACAGATGGAAACTCATCAAGGAGAGAAGCAACCTGGAACTAAGGAGAAATTTACTGACAGTTAGAACAATTAACCAGTGGAACAACGTGCCTCCAGTTGTGAATGCTCCATCACTGGAGGTTTTTAAGAAGAGACTGAACAGTCATTGGTCTGAAATGGTCTAGGGTTTCCTGCCTGAGCAGGGGGTTGGACTAGAAGACCTCCAAGGTCCCTTCCAGCTCCTATTCTAGTCTAGTCTAGTCTAGTCTAGTCTATAGCATTCCATTCCATTCTTTCTCTATTCTATTCTATTCCATTCTTTCTCTATTCTATTCTGTTTCTATTCTATTCTAACTATTATATATTCTGTTCTATTTCATTCTTTCTCTATTCTATTCTATTCTCTATTCTGTTCTATTCTCTATTTTCTATTCTATTCTGTTCTATTCTATTCTGTTCCATTCCATATTCTATTCTATTCTATTCTATATTCTATATTCTATTCTATTCTATTCTATTCTGTATTCTATATTCTATTCTAATCTATATTCTATATTCTATATTCTATATTCTATTCTATATTCTATATTCTATATTCTATTCTATATTCTACATTCTATTCTATTCTATTCTATTCTATTCTATTCTATTCTATTCTATTCTATTCTTCTCCTAACACCCTAACACACTCCGAATGATATTTTCCCCAGCTTCATTACCTCACCTCTGAACACTGTGCAGGTTTTGCTCAGGAATCAAAACTGTGGACCTCGTAAACGTTTGCTCTAACCCAGCAGGATAGTTGTCCAGGTGGAACAGCCCTCCCCTCCCCCCATTTTGACTTTCCCGAGGGCAGTGAGAGGTTGAAAAACACGAGGGTATCACAAAGCACAGCATGTGTCATGCCATAGCCCAGCTTAATCAGAGCACAAGCATGCAAATGCGAGTAGATTAATAGGTACTACTACCTAACCCTAATCACTTTGGTGGACAGCCACATTGGCCACCTGACCACGGATGTTTCTTCGGACAACGCTGGCTCCCTCGGCCAAGAAATGGGGATGGAGTATCATCCCTAGAGTCGGACACAATGATTACTTTGTAATCAGTGTGCAAGGCAATCGCAAGATACAAACAGTCCATCTTCTAAAGCAGAAGGTGTGACAATAATAATAATAATAATAATTACTATTATTATTATTAAACTGGTGGGATCATAAAATAGAGAAAGTCATAGAAAATGATAAAATTAAACTGCTCTGGGACTTCAGAATTCAAACAGACAAGCACCTGCAACATAACACCCAGACTTAACAACTGTCGATAAGAAAGACAAAAACGTCTGGATAGTGGACGGGGCAGTGCCTGGAGATAGCAGAATAGAAGAGAAAGAACTGGAGAAGATAACAAAATACAAAGACCTACAAATAGAAATAGGAAGACTGTGGCAAAAGCAAGCAAGGGTAGTACCAATAGTCATAGGCGCCTTGGGTGCAATCCCAAAACAACTGGAGCACCACTTGAACACTATTGGCATTGACATATTTATTATTAGTCAATTGCAAAAGGCGGCCTTACTAGGAACTGCTTCCATCCTGCGACGATATCTGTAATACCATCAAACATCCACATCTGCCTATCCCAGGTCCTGGGTAAGGACTCGATAGGTAGACAAAATGCCAAATCCAGTCTGAACATCTGGCTGACTGTGCAATGATCCATAATAATAAAGTTGGAAGGGACCTTGGAGGTCATCTAGTCGAACCCCCTGCTCGGGCAGGAATTCTTTTGGTGCAGGTGTAGTTTTTAGATTCACCCTGGGCGTAATCTGCAGGGATGGGACAATAGGAGCATAATGCCGTCCTGCAAAGTTGGAGAGGCAAATGTTACGGATAGGAGGCGGCTGATCTGGCATATGGCATCTTTAATTTCTTTTTTGAAATGGGTGAGAATTACCTGCTGACTTTTCCATGAGTTGCCTTTGGACTTGAGCAATGTACATCTCAGGGACCCGAAGGTTCAGGAACTCACCTTGCTCCCAAGTGGGAATAGCCGTGACGTAAAAAAGAAAGTGTTTATTTCATTATGTAAAAAACAAAACAAAAAAACAACCATTTCACTTAACTTAATGTCTCATTCAGTAATTGGACAGCGTTTCTATCCATCCCGGATTCCTCCCCAATTCTCAGAAGTTAAAGTAGATGGAAATTCCTGATTTGAACGTCTTTTTAAACTATTTGCAGCTTTGGAAAACCGTGGAGAAACGTGACTTCCTTTGCACGGCACGGGCAGAATATTTTGGTCTGCTTCCTGAATCAAAACGCTCAACAGTAGAGCAATGCAAATAAAAAGGATATGTTTTTGTAGTTTTTACGCAGTGAAATTGAGCCATGTTGGGGATAGCAGTAGATGCCCCTTAGGACATAGGTTTACACCAGTGGTTCTCAACCTGTGGGGTCGGGACCCCATTTGGGGTCGAACGACCATTTCATGGGGGTCGCCAAACAACGCAGTCCGCCATTTTTTCCCCCTTTTCCTTAGCTGTGCTACTCCCTTTTATTCTCTTGGCTTTTGAAAGCCAATAGAATAGACTCTCTTGAATAGAGTCTAATTCTATTGGCTTTCAAAAGCCAATAGGAATTGTCCAGGCTGTCTCTGCCCTGCTGAGCCCACCAAAAGTCCCATTCTGCAAACGGTGCTGCCCCAGTTGAGTAGTCCTCGACTTACGACCGGTTGAGTAGTCCTCGACTTACGACCGGTTGGGGGTCGCGGCATTAAAAAGGTTGAGAACCACTGGTTTACACAGATATGTGCCAAAGTCCACAAGCATGTGTGGGACAGGACTCTGTATGTTCTGTGGAATATTTTCATGGAATCAACAACATACAGGTAGTCCTGGACTTATGACGACCTGAGTTGTTAAGTGAATCATACGACTGTTAAGCAAATCCGGGTCCCGCAATTGACTTTGCTTGTCATAAGCTGGCTGGGAAGGTCACAAATGGTTATCACAGGATTCTTCAACACTGCAGCCATCCTAAATACATGCCAGCTGCCAATCATCCAGATTTCAGTCCCGTGATCGCAGGGATATAGCTAATGGTTGTAAGGGCAAGAGCTGATTGTAAGTCACTTCTTAAGTGCCGTTGTAACTTTGAACTGTTGCTAAATGAAAGGTTGTAAGGTTGAGGGTTACCTGCAATGTACAACTGAAAAACAACCCGTTTCTTGAACGATCAGGAATCTTGTTAAGGCTGCCTGCAGCTGCTATGTAGATGTTAGTTAACACAAGTATTGAAGTCGGCTTACTATGGTAGAATAGAAAAATCACTGCATGGGGGAAAAATAAATAAATAGCACAGCATCTTAAAACGGAAATTTCTCCACTGGCCTACTCAAAAGCAAATAAGGAGTGGAACCAATCTTAATTAGAATTAGAATAGAATGGAGCTGGAAGGGATCTTCAAGGTCTTCTAGTCCAGCCCCCCCGCTCAAGCAGGAGAACCTAGATCATCTCAGACAAGTGACTGTCTAGCCTCTTCTTAAGAACCTCCAGTGATGGAGCGCCCACGATTTCTGGTGGCAAGCTGTTCCACAGGTTAATTGTCCTCACTGTCAGGAAGTTTCTCCTTAATTCCAGGTTCTTTCTCTCTTTGATCAGTTTCCATCCTTCCTTCTGGTGCTTTGGATAATAACGTGACCCCCTCCTCTTCTTTGTGGCAGCCCCTCAGATACTGGAATACTGCTATCATGTCTCCCCTACTTCTTCTTTTCTTTAGACTAGCCAAATTCAAGTCCCGCAGCCGTTCTTCGTATGTTTTGGTCTCCAGGCCTTGGATCATGTTAGTTACTCTTCTCTGAATTTTTTCCAAGGCGTCAACATCTTTTTTGTAGCGCTCCAGTGAAAGAGAAGGAAGCTCCTTCAATATTTTCTCTGAACGCAGGCAGGTGTTTTTCCTCCCACGTCTGTTTCATGAGCACATCTCACTTTCTGAAGCACAAGAAAACCCGGAGGTCCAAACAAGTGACATTCACTGGGATCTCTTGTAAAAGCACAACACCAAGCCTTGACTGCTGGATAATCTTGCCCAAATAGAAAGGGGCATTTGAATTTGGGACAGGAATTCATCCATGGGATTTGAATTCCCTAATTTGAGGAGCCGTTTGCCTCGAGGAACTGATCTTTTCTAATCAGGAAGAAGCGCATCGTACAAAGCCCGCGTGTCGTTTCCAGAACAGACGGTCGGATACGTAGATCACGGATCCATCGGAGATTAGATAACCTTTCTTGTCATTTTTTTTAATGACCATTTTTTCAGAGAATTCTCTGAAAGAATTTTTCAAGGAGGGGATTGTGATGAGCAAAAAGCGTGGAGTGCCGGTAATTCTCCACTTAGCGTCCACAACTGAGCTCGAAATTTCCGTTGCTAAGCGAGACAATTGTTAAGTGAGTTTTGGCCCATTCTACGGCCTTTCTTTCCACCATTGTTAAGTGAGTCTCTGCAGTTGTTAAGTTAGTAACACGGTTGTTAAGTGAATCTGGCTTCCCCCGTTGACTTTTAGACTTTCTGACAGTCAGAACAATTCACCAGTGGAACTCCTTGCCTCCAGAAGCTGTGAATGATCCAACACTGGGAATTTTTAAAAAGAGACTGGACAGCCATTTGTCTGAAATGGGATAGGGTTTCCTGCCTGAGCAAGGGGCTGGACTAGATGATCTCCAAGGTCCCTTTCAACTCTCCTCCTCCTCCTCCTCATTATTATTATTATAATTATTATGCTTGTCAGAATATTGCAAAAGGGGATTGCATGACTACAGCCATCAACAATAGGTGGCAGTTGCCAAGCGTCCAGATTTTGATTGTGTGGTCCTGGGGATGCTCCAGTAGTTGTAAGGGTAAAAAATTGTTATAAGTTACTTTTTGTAGAGACTTTGGACAGCTACTAAACCAATAGTTATAAGCCAAGGACTGTCTGTAGATGTAGAGCTTCTTTAGCGATCGCAGTTGAGACCGGCAACTCAGCCATTATCTCAATAATATGAAAGGATCCAATAAAACCAGACCTTAGATTAATTATATTGCGCCTGCAGCTGGAGTGATGCAGGGAGAGAAGATTTAACTGGATTCATTTTGAGGAGATCTTGGGGACAAGCCAGATCCAAAGAGGAAAAGGTTTTAACTAAATTAGAAGCGTACCAGTTAAGAGCACCCATCTAATTCTTGACATCTACCATCTTCCTCCGTGTTCCCTTAAACAGGAGCTAGGAAGCTGCATGCTGTAAGTCAGGGATTTTCAAACGTGGCCCTTTGATGACTTGTGGACTTCAACTCTCAGAATTCCTCAGCCAGCGTGCCTGGCTCAGGAATTCTGGGAGTTGAAGTCCACAAGCAGGGGTCTTCAAACTTAGCCCTTTGATGACTTGTGGACTTCAACTCCCAGAATTATTTGTAAGCAAATAACTAGCTTCTAGAAGCAATTCTCATAGGTGCTTTTCCAAAAGGCAACTAGACTTTTTGGGGGGATTTTATTTTCTGCGAAAACATTTTGCTTCTCCTCCAAGAAGCTTCTGCAGGACTTGCTGGTCAGTGGACGTTGTTCTGCATGACCACTGCAGGCAGCCATCTTGGGCTGTGCTCACCTCTTTCTCTCAAAATTGTCCGGACACCCCAGGCCTCTGTAGGGATTACTTGCCCTTGAGTTAGCGGAATCATTTTTGATGACTGACATAGGACGTAATTGTCAGAGCATGCACAGTCTTCTTGCGCGAGATAACCCAGGAGTAAACACAGTAAACAGTGGTCTGTATTAAATGGTGGTTTATCTTACACTATCTACAATATCATACACCAGGAACAATATACATACACCTACTAATACAGCAGGATCCAACACACCACAGTTACAGCAGGAAACGAAAGAGAGGGAGCACACCAGCGGAGCATTCCCTTTTATACAGAGGCTCTTAAAGAGACTCAGACCCTGCTGAGTCATTCCCATCATTACATCTTAAATCTTACATTACATAACGTAGGTTAGCTGTTAAATCAATACCTTGACAATAATTCATAATTCACTCCTTCCAGCTTCTTTCTTTCCTGCTATCCAAAGCGAAATGCTTCTTTTTTCCCCCAAATAAAGCATTTTGATTAATGTTCCTTTCCCCCCCCCCCCAAATAAAGCATTTTGAGTCATGCTTCTTTTTCCAAATAAAGCATTTTGGTTTGAAGGATCCCTGAGAAACTCCATGGTTCCTCAAAACAAAACTGGGACCCCCCCCATCAGAGAGACATGCATAAGCACTTTGACCTTTATATATAGAGTCCGGGAAAGATGAAAATAGATATCAGTAATATTAAAGTTTATCAGGGTGTCTTTTCCTGCATGTTCTAGAAAGCCATAAAGATTCTTACTATGTGTTCACGGGTTAGTGTTATTTATTTGTTGTTAATCGTGTTCACTGTGAAGCATAGCCAGCCTGTCAAAGAGATTGTGTATGGCTGCAGAGGCAAGTTGATAAATATGGAATAAGCGCAGTTCCTTTTATTTTGAACGCGACCAGCCAGTCCTATTCATTCACCTGTTGGGATTATGCACCACTTCGCCTCCAGTGAATTGAGCTTTAATCATGGAGCAAAAGGCCACCAAGGAGAAAACTACTATTTATAAAAAGGGAGAAAACCCTACACTCAACTGACACTGATGATGTTACCTAGTTGGGTAACGAGATGTCTACACATAAACAACCAAGCTCAGACAGCACTAAGGACTCTGCAGATCAGTTCTGAGCTACATGGCGTCTATTCTACCGTGTTTTTGAGTGTTTGTCAGAAATTGTTCATGAAAACACAGAAAGGAAACAGAAAACAGTAATGGGAAATACGGTGTCTTCTGTGAGAGAGACTGTTTAGTCTTGTGTTATTAACAGCTTAAGATGCAAATCAAAAAATGCAATATACATGTACAATTGATTGTATTTGTCTGGCTTGGATCCAGTTAAGGTATTTGGAAGAAGGGTAAAAAAATATTTTGCAGTTGATAGATCCATTCATGGTCCTGTTTTTAACCCGCTATTCCTTTGCTCAAACCCTCAAAACTATAATTTGGATTTTTTTTCCTCTCTCTCTCTTTAATGTATTGTACGATGTGAACAAAAGCCTATAATTTGATGTAAGCCATATCTTTTGAAAAATAGCAAATCAGGGTTATTTTCATCAGCTACTGTGTTAACTATGCTTGAGAGACAAACATTTAATAAATAAAACCAGTTCTGTCAATTCCATTTGAAAAAGAGGTACAATTGAAAAAGTGTGTGTGTGTGTGTGTGTCTGTGTGTGTGTGGGGGGGTATTTTTTCCTCCCAAGCAACTTTCTGTCTTCCCTTATGGCAGTGGTTCTCAACCTTTTTAATGCCGCGACCCCAACCGGTTGTAAGTCGAGGACTACCCAACCGGTCGTAAGTCGAGGACTTTCCCTGCCCGGGAGCGCTGCGCATGCGTGGTGCTGCCCCCTGCACTGGCCAAGGTGTAGCTGGCAAGCGGCAGAGATGGCGCAGGCCGACCACCGGCTGGGCCACCACCTGGCCCAGCCCAAGGGAAGTAGGGCATCCGCTGGGCCCCACACGCGCCAGCAACCCTCCCTGCGCCCGCCGGCCTCCCACCTCCCACCCCTGGCCCTCTTTTACTTACATTTTTAGTAGTTGCTCAGCAGGGAGGGTGGAAACTTCCAGACAGCTCGCCTTCGCTGCAGACAACTTGCAGCACCGTTTGCAGAATGGGACTTTTGGCGGGCTCAGCAGGGCAGAGACAGCCTGGACCATTCCTATTGGCTTTGGAAAGCCAATAGAATTAGACTCTATTCAAGAGAGTCTATTCTATTGGCTTTCAAAAGCCAATAGAATAAAAGGGAGTAGCACAGCTAAGGCAAAGGGGGGAAAAAATGGCAGACTGTGTTGTTTGGCGACTCCCGTGAAATGGCCGTTCGACCCCAAATGGGGTCCCGACCCACAGGTGGAGACCGCTGGCTTATGGGAAGTGCACCATAACTTCGTACGATGCTTCTCTTTTTAAAAAGCATTTGTTTTTATCCTATGCTCTTCTTAGCCAACTTTTAGGATTGGAAAGCTTCCAAGTCAGCTTTCCTTCCAAATACTTCAGTATCAATGCAAGGAGTTCTTATCCATTTTTTTTTTTAGCCCATTTTGAAGCGAGCTAATTGAAAACGTTCGGCAAAATGAGTAATGATATTTTGTTCATAAGATGGTGCCAACTCTCAGAAAGTATTAAGAAAACTCTAATTCCCACCGGGATCCCCTCCCCACATTCTCTGCTTCCCCTGCCCATCTTTTAACCCAGTGGTTCTCAACTTGTGGGTTGGGATCCCATTTGGGGTCGAACGACCATTTCACGGGGGTCGCCAAACAACGCAGTCCGCCATTTTTTCCCCCTTTTCCTTAGCTGTGCTACTCCCTTTTATTCTATTGGCTTTTGAAAGCCAATAGAATAGACTCTCTTGAATAGAGTCTAATTCTATTGGCTTTCAAAAGCCAATGGGAATTGTCCAGGCTGTCTCTGCCCTGCTGAGCCCGCCAAAAGTCCCATTCTGCAAATGGTGCTGCACCAGTTGAGTAGTCCTCGACTTATGACCGGTTGAATAGTCCTCGACTTACGACTGGTTGGTGGTCGCGGCATTAAAAAGGTTGAGAACCACTGTTTTAACCTAATATTACTGAATTTCCACTACTCTTGAGGTTTACCCGTCTTTTCATTTCTTGGTTTTTAACCGTTGTAAGCGACCTAGAGTAGCTCCACGCAAAGATAGGCAGAAAATAAATGTTAACGAATTAATAAATACATAAAATTCTACAGCCAGCTTTAGGAATCCACACTGTTGAGAACTTTTCGATCAAAATATATTTTATTCCTTATACTGTTTCCATCTTCCCTTAAAACATTAACGGAATCCACAATGGAATGAGAATCAGCATCTCCCCTAGATAATTGACAGTCTGCCTGAAACTAAATTAATCAAGTAAAAATAGGAAATGAGAGAATTTTTTTTTTTTATTCAAACATCCTCAAACACCTAGATAAGTTACCCAGACCTAATCCACATATCAAAGGAGAAGGTCTGTAAACACGGTAATTCAATGAGGTCTCTCAACGGAACTGCGTGTTCACAAGAATAAACATATCTACACACACACATGCCCTTCAAGTGTCACTTCCACACCCAGGACAAGCTCCCCTATCTAACCCTCGCTTTACTCCATTTTTCTGCAGCTGCCCCTAAAGGCAAA
This sequence comes from Crotalus adamanteus, assembly GCA_039797435.1. Classification (NCBI taxonomy): domain Eukaryota; kingdom Metazoa; phylum Chordata; class Lepidosauria; order Squamata; family Viperidae; genus Crotalus; species Crotalus adamanteus. The sequence goes on along the minus strand of CM077919.1, from coordinate 283,503,832 downwards.
CTCCTTGTTTTTAGGAATAAATGTTTCTTTCCTCACAGCTGCCTGGATCTCATTTTTATTTATTCTTGCGCAACCGCAGCTCTAGTTGGAGCCCCACATTATTCTTTTGACAACATCCTGACAACACAAGCACCTGAGGTAGCCTCCTTGTGAGGATTATAAAAACACTGAAGAAGTGACAACACAACACACTGTTTAAGGAGACTCTCTATCATAGGTTCTCCTGCTTGAGCAGGGGGCTGGACTAGAAGACCTCCAAGGTCCCTTTCAGCTTCTATTCTATATTTTCTTTTCTATTCTATATTTTCTATTCTATTCCATAGTTTTTATTCTATTCTATTCCATATTTTCTATTCATTTTTGTTCTATTCATTTTTTATTCTATTCTATTCCATATTTTCTATTCATTTTCTATTCTGTTCTGTTCTATTCCATATTTTCTATTCCATATTTTCTATTCGTTTTTTATTCTATTCTATTCCATATTTTCTATTCATTTTCTATTCTATTCATTTTTTATTCTATTCTATTCCATATTTCCTATTCATTTTCTATTCTATTCATTTTTTATTCTATTCTATTCCATATTTTCTATTCATTTTCTATTCATTTTCTATTCTATTCTATTCTATTCTATTCTATTCTATTCTATTCTATTCTATTCTATTCTATTCTATTCTATATTCCAATATCCATTCTATTCCATTCCATTCCATTTTTAAAAGTCAGCTGGACTTTCTTGGTGGTTGTTTTTCCCCTGAAAATGTTTTGCTTCTCATCCAAGAAGCTTCTTCAGTTCTAACTGACTGATGGAGAATGGAAGGACTGATATTCTTCGCAGAACGAAATCCTTCCATTCCCTACCAGCCAGCTAGAACGAAAGAAGCTTCTTGCTTGAGAAAAGAAACTTTCTCAAGGGGAAAAAAAAACCAACCAAGAAAGTCCAGTTGCCTTTTGTTAAAAGCACCTTTGAGAAACACAAAATAGATTGTTTGCTGCTGGACTGGCCAAGGAAATGTCATCATTGCCCCTCTGTTTTTAATTTTTTTTTATTTTGACGATCACATAATTGTCCCTGAACAAAATAGCTATCCAAATGCAGAGGATATACATATTCTGAGAACGTGCTACGTTCACCTACCCCAGGGTAGGCAACCTTGGCCCTTTTATGACTCGTGGACTTCAACTCCCAGAATTCCTGAGCCAGCCATGCTGAGGGGAAAGGGAGAGGTTTCCAAGCTGAGCCATGCTGGCTCAGGAATTCTGGGAGTTGAAGTCCACCAGTCATAAAAGAGCCACAGTTCCCCCATGCTGGCTCAGGAATTCTGGGAGTTGAAGTCCACCAGTCATAAAAGAGCCACAGTTCCCCCATGCTGGCTCAGGAATTCTGGGAGTTGAAGTCCACGAGTAATGAAGGGGCCATAGTTCCCCCATGCTGGCTCAGGAATTCTGGGAGTTGAAGTCCACGAGTCATAAAAGGGCCAAGGCTGCCTACCCCTGGCCTAGGCCTAGGCCGCTTTATGACTGGTGGACTTCAACTCCCGGAATTCCTGAGCCAGCATGAGGAAACTGTGGCCCCTTCATGATTCGTGGACTTCAACTCCCAGAATTCCTGAGCCAGCATGGGAGAACTATGGCCCCTTCATGACTGGTGGACTTCAACTCCCAGAATTCCTGAGCCAACATGGCTCAGCTTGGAAACCTCTCCGTTTCCCCTCAGCATGGCTGGCTCAGGAATTCTGGGAGTTGAAGTCCACCAGTCATAAAATGGCCAGGGTTGCCTACCCCTGGCCTACCCTGTTTGGAACGTGAAGGAATACAAATGAGATGGCTGTGCAAAGACAAAACTGTCATTAAATCGGGGAAAATAGATTTTGATGGCAACTGCTCAGCCACGCAGCCGTTTCCAGGAATACAAGTACATTTGCTCTTCGTAGCCGCTGGTGGTAATCTCATACTATTCATCCCTACACACAAAAAAAGTGTGTGTGTCTGTGTGGGGGGGAAGCTTGAAGAGAAGAATGACTAAAACGGTTCACATTGTGAGGTATGAGTCAGTAGAAAAAACACCAGGTTTCCCCCCCCCTCCTAACTAATACATCGAATCCTCTCATTTATTCAGTCAGTAATTTGGATTTGTTGCCTCTACCCCCCCTACTTCCAACAAATAAATAAATAACTATGGAGATTTGGATCGTCCCAAAGGTGCTCATCTATCTATCTATCTATCTATCTATCTATCTATCTATCTATCTATCTATCTATCTATCTATCTATCTATCTATTTCATTGGACTTTCTTTGTTTTTCCTGGAAGACATTTCGCTTCTTTTCCAAGAGGCTTCTTCAGGTTCTGACCGAATGGCGGAGGATGGAAGGGATTCATCTGTTCTCCACCGTTCGGTCAGAAGCGGAAGAAGCTTCTTGAAGGAGAGGGCGAAATCTCTTCGAGGAAAAACAAAGCAAGTCCAGTTGCCTTTTGGAAAAAAATAAAAAAGCACTTTTGGGGCAAACCAAGAAACAAATCAAGAAAGAAAGAAATAGGATTATTGTCCATGTCTTTGTCAGGTGTGAAAAACCAGGTCCGCCATGTAAAGGTTCGGTTTAATTCAGAGGTCCCCAACCTTTTGGGCTCCACCTTATGCGCGGGAATCTTCTTAACTAACGGTCAGAACTTCGTAACGGCCAGTTGGGTCTAGTGGTTAAGGCACCAGGCTAGAAAGCAGGAGGCTGCGAGTTCAGGTCCCACCTTAACCATGAAGGTTTGCTGGCTGACTTTGAGCCAATCACTTTCTCTCTCTCTCTCCCACTCACTCTCTCTCCGCACTCACTCCCTCTCTCTCTCCCTCTCCCTTTCTCCCTCCCTTTCTCCTCCCTCTTTCCCCTTCTCTCCCATTCCCTCTCCCTCCTTCTCTCCCTCCCTCTCTCTCTCCCTCTTCCACTCCCTCCTTCCCTCTCTCCCTCCCTCCCTCCCTCTCCCTCCCTCCCTCCCCCCTCTCTCTCCCTCTCCCTCCCTCTCCCTCTCTCTCCCCGTCTCTCTCCCTCTCCCTCTCCCATTCCCTCCTTCCCTCTCTCTCCCTCTTCCTCTCCCTCCCTCCCCCTCTCTCTCCCTCTCTCTCTCCCTCCCTCCCTCTCCCTCTTCCTCCCTCCCTCTCTCCCTCTCTCCCACTCCCTCCTTCCCTCTCTCTCCCTCTCCCTCCCTCTCCCCCCTTTCTCTCTCCCTCTCCCTCCCTCTCCCACTCCTTCCCTCTCTCTCCCTCTTCCTCTCCCTCCCTCCCTCCCCCTCTCTCTTTCTCTCCCTCTCCCTCCCTCTCCCTCTCCCTCCCTCCCTCTCTCTCCCTCTCTCTCTCTCCCTCCCTCCCTCTCCCACTCCCTCCTTCCCTCTCTCCCTCTTCCTCTCCCTCCCTCCCCCTCTCTCTCCCTCTCTCTCTCCCTCCCTCCCTCTCCCTCTCCCTCCCTCCCTCTCTCCCTCTCTCCTACTCCCTCCTTCCCTCTCTCTCCCTCTCCCTCCCTCTCCCCCCTTTCTCTCTCCCTCTCCCTCCCTCTCTCCCTCTCCCACTCCTTCCCTCTCTCTCCCTCTTCCTCTCCCTCCCTCCCCCTCTCTCTTTCTCTCCCTCTCTCTCCCTCTCCCTCTCCCTCCCTCCCTCTCCCTCCCTCCCTCTCTCTCTCCCTCCCTCCCTCTCTCCCTCTCCTTCCCTCCCTCCCCTTCCCCCTCTCTCTCCTCCCAACTCACCTCATAGGGTTGATGTTGTGGAGAAATTTTTCAAATAACCTTGACTTATTTGTAAAAATAATAAAGGCAGGCTACAAATACATAAATACAAGAGTTAGATAAGAGTCCAACTAAGAGTCAAGGGGGTGAGGGGCTGGCCTTTGTTTGTGGCTATATAGTGATTATAATTTTCCCAAGCAGCCACAAAACTGAGAAACTGTCTCTCTTGTGGAAGGCCAAAGCAATAGGACCAACACATTACTGTGAAGGTGCAAAGGCAGGGACACGCATACATAAATTGGGGGAAAAAATAGCATTCATCTTCAAAATAAAAGCAGAATAATAGAGTTGGAAGGGACCCGCGAGGTCATCTAGTCCAACCCCCTGCTCGGGCAGGAAACCCTATACCATTTCAGACAAATGGCTGTCCAGTCTCTTCTTAAAGACTTCCAGTGTTGGAGCATTCACCGCTTCTGGAGGCAGGTGGTTCCACTGGTTAATTGTTCTGACTGTCAGGAAGTTTCTCCTTAGTTCCAGGTTGCTTCTCTCCTTGATTAGTTTCCATCCGTTGCTTCTTGTCCGCCTTCAGGCGCTTTGGAGAGTAGCTTGACTCCCTCTTCTTTGGGGCAGCCCCTGAGATATTGGAACACTGCTATCATTCAGTTGTACTGTGTGCACGGTGTACACTTATTTAACTTCTAATTTCCAATTGACCTCAGGTGGGCTGGACAGGGACAGCCAAAGGGCCAGATATGGCCCAGGAACTATAAAATGCCCAGATCGCTTCCAGGCTGATCCCTTTTTTCACCCCTTCCTCTGTCTCTCTTATTCCTTCCCTCCTTGTCTTAAAGCAGTGTTTCCCAAACTTGACAATTTTAAGGCATGAGGACTTCAACTCCCAGAATTCCACAGCCAGCCAGGAATCTTTTTTTTTGCTGCTGCTGCAATCTGGATTTTTGCAAACTCTACCCTATGTTTACACTCATGAAGGACATTTAGCATCTTGAAAACAAAACACCCTCTCTTTTTAATTCACTTTGATGCCGGTTCCAGAAGAGAAGAGATATGAAATTGGGAACCTACTGGGGTGCAACAAAGACGCACTGACGCTGTCTGCTGTTTCTCCTAATCAAATCCAACGGGGTGCCGCAACACACAAATGTAAATTCATTTCGCCTTGCCGAGTTGCCGCAGTCACCTTGTATGGAGCAAGGTCACGGAGAACTCAGCCAGTTTTCTTCCCTCTTGTGTAACCGATGGAAAAGAAAACACACACACAGACAGAAAAATGTGTGTGTGTGCAGCCCTACTTGCTCTTTAGTGACTGTTTTGCCAAAGATCAAAGCTGATAGTCCCCTCCCCAACACCTCTTTGTTCTTATACATTTTCACTTTCACACACACACACACACACACACACAAGGTATTTTTCATTCTTTGCTCTTGTCATGGATTTAGATTAGAAACACCAACATAACTTTCTTGTCTGCAAAGTATTTGGGATGCTGACTTTGAGAAATGTGATGTGGTGTCACCTGCAGATTAGGTCATTGAATTAAAGAAAGGTCAATTTTCCTTGGAAAGAGCTTGATGCTGACTGATCCCGGACACACACACATGCAGTTTTCCTGGTAATGGTATGACAGATTGTCCCAGATAAATTTATACGGAATGGGAAGGAAGGTCGGCAAGCATCGGGCTGGTGTTTGGGAGATTCAAGTCAGTTTATTTTATTTTATTTATTTATTTTATTTTTAAAATTTATAAGCCGCCCCACTCCCGCAGGACTCTGGGCAGCTAACAATAAAAGCTCTATATAACATGACAAAACAGACAATACAATAACAGTCATCCAGGGGTCAGATTTTATAAACCCCAGGCCTGCCGGAAAAGCCAGGTCTTAAGCAGCTTACGGAAAACCAACAGGGTGGGAGCGGTCCTAATCTCTGGGGGGAGCTGGTTCTTGATCAAATGCTCTAATCAATTCTTAGAATTGCTTTGCATCCAGAGGAAGTCAGCTGGCGCTAACCAAAGAGAGAAGCAACCTGGAACTAAGGAGAAATTAGCTGACAATTGGAATTGGGTGCGTCTAGTTTAATGAAGAGAAGAATGAGGGGGGACATGATAGCAGTCTTTCAGTATCTCAGGGGCTGCCCCAAAGAAAAGGGAGTCAAGCTAGTCTCCAAAGCCCCTGAAGGCAGGACAAGAAGCAAAGGGTGGAAACTAATCAAGGAGAGAAGCAACCTGGAACTAAGGAGGAATTTCCTGATAGTGAGAACAATTAACCAGTGGAACGACCTGTCTCTAGAAGCTGTGAATTCTCCAACACTGGAAGTCTTTAAAAAGAGACTGGACAGCCATTTGTCCGAAATGGTGTAGGGCAGTGGTGGTGAATCTATGGCACATGTGCCAGAGGCGGCACTCAGAGCCCTCTCTGTGGGCACGCGTGCCATGCCCCGGAGATGGCAACCGTCCCTCTTCAACCAGCCGCCCACTAACTCGCTGAGGTCCCACATGGCTGGATGCATCCCAGCATCCATGTGCTCGCTGGTCTCTGTGTGCAGGGGCTGATGGTGTCAGGCAGCAACCGCCCTGGCCCCTGCCTCACCTTGCCCTGTGATAATGGCACCCCCGCCCTGCCTCGCCTTGCCTTGCCTCGCCTCACCCCGCAGGACGAGCCTCCTGCCCACTGTCCCACCTGTCAGAGACCCCCTGGATCTCCCTCAAACCTGCACAGGCGTCTCTCCCCATGAGCAACATTGAGGTGGCCACACCCACCTTGGCCACACCCACCCAGTCTGCCATGACCACCACAGCCACGCCCACCCAGTGGGCCAAGCGTACCTGGCACCTGGCAATAAATACGTGGGTTTTGGGTTGCAGTTTGGGCACTCAGTCTCTAAAAGGTTCGCCATCACTGGTGTAGGGTTTCCTGCCTGAGCAGGGGGTTGGACTAGAAGACCTCCAAGGTCCCTTCCAACATTATTATTATTATTATTATTATTTAGACATGAACCTCAGTCAACTGAACATTCAAGTTGGCTGGTGCTGATGGTTGACACGGGTTGCTACCGGCATCCTGGGTGTCAACCAGGTACCTCCTTAAAACGTAAGAGGTTCCGAGTAGCGCAGTTTTTTGTAGCATTGCTGGAGTTATTGCAGGAAGCTGCAGTTTCTTGATTTTGCGAAGTTTTGGGACATAGTTCCCAGTGCCCCAATGACAATGGGGGTCACCGTTACACGTTTCATCCATAATCGCGCAGTTTCGATGGCCAGGTCGCGATATTTCATGATTTTTTCCAGTTTTTTTTCTTCGACTCTGGCATCTCCTGGTACAGCGATATCAAATCAACTGTACGCTTCGGTTCTCTACAACTGCGATATCTGGCGTGTTGTGTTCCAAATGGCGATCTGTCTGTATTCGAAAGTCCCACAAGATCTTCACCCTCTCATTCTCGACAACTTTTTCCACCCTATGTTCCCACGACTTTTCGGACACAGGCAAGTCGTATTTTTTACACAACGCCCAATGAATTAATTTAGCAACTCGGTCATGTCTAGCTTTGTAGTCAGTTTGCCTGATTTTGTTGCACTCACAAATTAGATGTGAAACAGTTTCAACTTTGTCATTGCGAAGTCGGCAATTTGGATTGTCAGTGGATTTTTGTATCTTCGCTTTCATGGCATTAGTTTGTAGAGCTTGTTCTTGAGCAGCCAGTATTAAGTTGTTGTCACATTTTCCTTCAATAACAACAACAACAACAACCTAAAGTCAAGCACAAAAATCTTCAGGGCTTTTAATATCAGTGCAGGTAGTCCTCAACATACAGCCACAATTGTGCAAAAGGGGATCACATAAATGACTCATAAATGTGAGTCAGTTGCCAAGTGTGAAAAATGCTCATAATCAAATCCATGTGAAATAATCTATTATCCCTTTGAAAGCAATTGCAACGTTTGAATATTCAGTGAAACGTTTTTTTCCTTATTTGAAAGCTGTGACTTTCTCAGTAACGTTAGTAAATTGTACACTCATTGCTTCCATCCTGCCAGGGTGTGTGTATGTGAGAGAATTCACACTGCCAAAGCTGCATATTGACGTCCAAGCACTGTTCTCTTCATTTCTAAGCTAATAATGCTGCATTTCATGATCTGATAACCAACCACAGTCTGATAATCTCAAAGCCGACAGCTAGCTACATGTTTGCGTGGAATGGGATAAGATCTCGAGATTGCTTTTATCTGTCCATCATGTCAGCTGCAAAACAGTTTCATTTTCTCCTGCAGATGTTTGTCCATGTCCCTCTGTACTTTATTGCATTTATATATAACAATTCTCTGACCTCTTTCTAGTGTTGTGGAAAAACCCAAAGGCATTGCCTGAGTGCTAGCGTCGCCCAGGTACTCATGGCCCTGTTTGTGTCGTGCGTACAATTGTGGCCCATTTCTGCGCATGGGCGGCTCCATTCGAACGTCTGCGCGTAAAGGCGCCTCCAACACCACCTCACCCAGGGCTGCCAATCCAGAAAGGTTGGGGACCCCTGATCTAAAGTGCAGCAATGCTTGAATTCCTGATCAGTTTCAGTTCCATTGGAAAGATTTGGTTGTGTGCATCTGATGAGTTCCATCCAGGAGGAACTCATCAGACGCAGTCTTTATAAAGAGAAAATACCCATGAGACGTTGACATAACGGTTCTACAGAAAACAGGAGTCCAGTCTTTGCTCCAAGACGAAATGTCCAGGAGAGGAAGGACATGTCCACACAGCATCCAAAAATGACCAAGAAGTGCTAGAAAGGTCTCACAGCCTAACTCTGTCAATGAGGTATGTTCAGATATGTCTCAGGCTTCAGTGTTGGAGCATCCACAACTTCTGAAGGCAACTTCTGTTCCACTGATTAACTGTTTTCACTGTCAGGAAAATTGTTCTGTCAGGTATTTTGCTCCAATTCCATTAGAAACTCAGATTTTCTTATTCCCTCTTTGAAAGCTGATATATTTCCTTGTCCCACTTTAGTGCTCAGTTTCTCTTTCACACACACACAAACACACACACACACACACAGACATAGTTATTTTAAGACCTTAATATAGGAATTCTTAGAGGTGTTGAGACTCCTGTGCATACTAATTATTTAACATGTTTGGATAATTGCAATTAATCAAAAAAACAACAACATGTCCCCTGAATTAACTTTGCCTAATTCAGGGGCAGAATAATAATAATAAAGTTGGAAGGGATCTTGGAGGTCATCTAGTCCAACCCCCTGCTCAGGCAGGAAACCCTAGACCAGTGGTTCTCAACCTTTCTAATGCCGCGACCCCATAATACAGTTCTCCATGTTATGGTGACCCCCAACCACTTATACATCACCGGGTGCCAGGGGCGTGGCCAAAGAAAAGGGGGAAAAATGGCGGACAGCCTTGTTTGGCAACCCCCGTGAAATGGTCGTTCGACCCCAAATGGGGTCCCGACCCACAGGTTGAGAACCACTGCCCTAGACCATTTCAGATAAATGGTTGTCCAGTCTCCCTGGGATGGCCGCAGTGTCCTGGGGTCACGTGATCCCCTTTTGCGACCTTCTGACGAGCAAAGTCAATGGAGGGGGGAAAGCCAGATTCGCTTAACGACCATGTTCCTAATTTAACAACTGCAGTGATTCGCTTAACAACTGAACTAAGAAAGGGTGTAGAATGGGGCAAACGTCACTTAATAACTGTCTCACTTAGGGCTCAACTGTGGATCGTAAATCGAGGACTAGTCTTATAAAAAAAGATGAGAGCAGCAGCCCCAAACTTAAGACATAAGACACTGTTTTGGAGAATTGGGGATTCAATAGCAGGGGTCTTCCAACTTGGCCCTTTTATGACTGGTGGACTTCAACTCCCAGAATTCCTCAGCCAGGCATGCTGGCTGAGGAATTCTGGGAGTTGAAGTCCACCAGTCATAAAAGGACCAAGTTGGAAGACCCCTGGTCTGGATCCAAGCCCACAGTTTCATCAAAATGGCCGACTGAGGAATTCTGGGAGTTGAAGTCCACCTGTCATCAAAGGGCCAAGTTTGAAGACCCCTGGTCTGGATCCAAGCCCACAGTTTCATCAAAATGGCCGACTGAGGAATTCTGGGAGTTGAAGTCCACCTGTCATCAAAGGGCCAAGTTTGAAGACCCCTGATCCAAAGGGAAAAAGTTAAAGCTTTCCTTGAATCCAGCCTGACTCTGTAACGGGCATGAGGAATAACCATGAAGAAGAAACACAACCAAGGCAACAATCAGATAAATAAAATTTGAGCCTGGAGCAGAACTGTAATTTGAGGAAGCATCTCAGATGTGACCTCCTTAGAACTTGTTCAAACAGGGGCAGGGAGGGGCAAAGTGCATTCAGACAAGCAAGATTCTGTGACTGTAACCCAGGGCTCTCCAAACTTGGCAACTTTAAGATTTGAAATCCATAGGTTTCTCAGCATGCTGACTGAGGAATTCTGGGAGAAGAAGTCTCTTAAGATATTTAAATTTAGTAGCTGGAGCAACAGGGTGGCACAGTGAGCCAGAACACACAGTTATAGTTGATTGGTTGGAGAGTGCTGGCCCCTGTGTGAGGCAATCTGGGCTGCGATTGGTTGCTGTGGGTCTGGAGGGGGAGGTTCCCTTTTTCCCGCCTTTTTTCTGTGTGCCCTGTGGGCTCTGTGGTTTACCTCATGATTTACCTCAGGATGCTCCTGTTTGCCTGACTATATGGGAAAGATTGAGGGCAATAGAAGAAGGGGATGACAGAGAATGAGATGGCTGGATGGAGTCACTGAAGCAGTAGGTGTGAACTTAAATGGACTCCAGAAGATGGTAGAGGACAGGAAGGCCTGGAGGAATGTTGTCCATGGGGTCGCGATGGGTCGAACACGACTTCGCAATTAACAACAACAACAACAATGTACATATTTTACACACACACACACACACACACTTGCTTTAATTAATTAATTTAATTTAATTAATTAATTAATTAAATTAATTAATTGCTTTAATTAATAGCTAGAATTTCCTCCACAGGCTAAGAGAGAGAGGTAAGGAAAATAAGCAAAGGACTTTTTTTTTTTCATGAAATAGGTACTTATTTCAGCAAAAAGTGCATTAAATTTTATTTCCATCTTGGAGGCTTAAGTCTGATATTCCTCATATCTCTGTGCAACTCAGTAACTGGGTATAATTCAATCTTTCATGCCTATACCCGTCCTATCCATAAAAATCTCTTGCAATAATGTTTTCCTCTGAAATCGTCTGAGCTCTGTAAAATTCAGAGCCTTAGGAAAAATTTAACAGATCGGTACCATTTTATGGTCCTTCCCTGGGCACCGAGTTTGTTTTTTTAAAGTTCAGAAGACGAAGAAATATCAGCATTAGTTTTCCGGTCTAGCTCTGCCACAAAGCAAGTGGGACAGTTATTCGGATGTTTTGATGCTGGAAGACAGCAATTTGCTGCTGGAGGAAAGAGCACAGATACACCATTTTTGAAAAAAACCCAGCTGGTGTTTTGCTTTCAATTGTCACAGCAGAAAATGTCCCCTAAACAGACTAAAGGAATATTTAGCTATTGCTCCATGGGTCTTTCATAGAATCTTGTTTTTGTGTTTTGTTTTGCCTCAGGCAATATTGCTTCTTAGGCTACCACTGTTGGTGAAAGGCTGATTTCCACCAAGAGGAAAAATGTCTTTGTGGTGACATTTAAAAACAAACAAACACGGGACTTGAGGCCTTAGATGATACAAGGATGACTGGGTGAAAAGGAAGGCTAGCATTTCTGGCACTTTAGTTTGGGAGAGAGAGTGAGGGCTTAACAGAATAACAGAAAAACAGAGTTGGAAGGGACCTTGGAGGTCATCTAGTCCAACCGCCTCAAGCAGGAGACCTGTCTATACCATTCCAGACAAGTGGCTGTCCAGTCTCTTCTTGGAAACCTCCAGTGATGAAGCACACACAACTTCTGGTGGCAAGCTGTTCCATTGGTTAATTGTACTTACTGTTAGGAAGTTTCTCCTTAGTTCTAGGCTGGTTCTTTCCTTGATTAGTTTCCATCCGTTGCTTCTTGTCCTGCCTTCTCCAAGGTATTTTGGAGAAAAGAGTGACCCACTTTTCTTTGTGGCAGCCCCTCAAATATTGGAACACTGCTATCATGTCATTCCTAGTCCTTCTTTTCACCAAATATACTTAAAGGTATATAAAAGTGTGTGTGTGTATATATACATACATACAAATAGAATAGAATAGAATAGAATAGAAAATATGGAATAGAATAGAGAAGGAATAGAGAAGAAATGGAATGGAAGAAATAATGGAATGGAATAGAATGGAATAGGAGAAGGAATAGAATAGAGAAAGAATGGAATAGAATAGAATAATAGAATAGAAAATATGGAATAGAATAGAATAATAGAATAGAATAGAATAGAAAATATGGAATAGAATAGAATAGAATAGATAGAATAGAATAGAATAGAATAGAATAGAATAGAATAGAATAGAATATTTTCTATTTTCTATTCTATTCTGTTCTGTTCCGTTCTGTTCTGTTCCATTTTCTATTCTATTCTATTCTATTCTATTCTATTCTATTCTATTCTATTCTATTCTATTCTATTCTATTCTATTCTATTCTACTGTTATATATTCTATTCTATTCTATTCTATTCTATTCTACTGTTATATATTCTATTCTATTCTATTCTACTGTTATATATTCTATTCTATTCTATTCTATTCTATTCTATTCTATTCTATTCTATTCTATTCTATTCTATTCTATTCTACTATTATATATTCTATTCTATTCTATTCTATTCTATTCTATTCTATTCTATTCTATTCTATTCTATTCTATTCTATTCTATTCTATTCTATTCTATTCTATTCTATTCTAATAATTCTAAGCCCTGTGACATTTCTTACTACTGGCCCCTTCAAATGTACGACTCCTGCAAAAGCAACATCTAGCTATTATTGTTTTTCTTACAGGATCACATCCACCGGACACTGCAACCTACATCAATGTGAGCCGTTGCCGAGGGTCCAAAGTTTGATCACGTGACCATGGAGATGCTGCAACGGGAGTGTGAAAAACGATCGTAGATCACTTTTTTCAGGGCCCTTGCAAGTTCAGACAGTCACTAAATGGCTGCAATTTGAAGGCCACCTGTATTTTCACACCTGAGCATAGCCCTTGCGTCACTGAAATCTGATGTTTTATTCACCAAATTTTAGCCATGAAATATTGGGGGATTCTAGGAACCATAAAAAAATGAGTCCTGGAAGGAGGGGATCTGCCGCCGGATGGTTATCCTAACACTTCTGACAAGTAAAGAGGAAGGAGGTTTGGGCTGAAAACAAATAATTGAATCACCCTTTCTCAGTTCAGCTGATGAGATAGGTAGCCGTTACTTCAATCTGTGTGATCATTTGTCAGAATTGAATTGCTGTAAAAATAACAACACCTGAAATATCGTTGACCTTTTCTGGGAAGGAAAAAAAAAAGATTTCTAGAAGCTTGGAAGAATGTACCATGGACCTCTACAAGTAGGGCTTTCATAGGTCAGCTATGTCTGCATGATCACAAGTGTTTATAAACAGTACAAGTTCGCCTATGGAACTACTGGAGACAATAACTGGAGAGCAGCAAAAAATGTATTCACATATTTGCAAACACAAATATGTACAAGTGGAAGTACAGTACAAGTTTCCTACCTGAGCAGGGGGTTGGAGTAGATGACCTCCAAGATCCTTTCCATCATTACTGTTACTGTTATTGTTATTGTTGTTGTTGTTGTTATTATTATTTTTGCCTATGGAACTACTGGAGATAATAACTGGAAAGCAGCAAAGAATGTAATTCACATATTTGCAAACACAAATACATACAAGTAGAAATACAGTACAAGTTACGTACAAGTAGAAATACAGTACAAGATTCCTGCCTGAACAGGGGGTTGGACTAAATGATCTCCAAGGTCCCTTCCAACATTATTATTACTATTATTATTATTATTATTATTACTAAGTTCGCCTATGGAACTACTGGAGACAATAACTGGAGAGCAGCAAAGAATGTATTCACATATTTGCAAACAGAAATATGTACAAGTAGAAATACAGTACAAGTTTCCTGCCTGAGCAGAGGGTTGGACTAGATGACCTCCAAGGTCCCTTCCAACATCATCATCAACAACATCATCATTACTATTATTATTACTATTATTATTATTATGTTCGCATTTGGAACTACTGGAGACAATAACTGGAAAGCAGCAAAGAATGTAATTCACATGTTTGCAAACACAAACATGTACGAGTACAAATTCAGGACAAGTTTGCCTATGGAACTACTGGAGACAATAACTGGAAAGCAGCAAAGAACGTAATTCACATATTTGGAAACACAAACATGTACGAGTACAAATTCAGGACAAGTTTGCCTATGGAACTACTGGAGACAATAAGTGGAAAGCAGCAAAGGATGTAATTCACATATTTGGAAACACAAACATGTACGAGTACAAATTCAGGACAAGTTTGCCTATGGAACTACTGGAGACAATAAGTGGAAAGCAGCAAAGAATGTATTCACCTATTTGCAAACGTGAAGGATACACCCGCTTTTTCTTCCCTTACACAAGTGTGACACAGCACCAGAGACACCATACTTCCTCCCAAGAAGCCCCCTGCATCTGTGTCACTTAGTTATCGGCGACCTAGTTATTGCTAGCGTAAGCCCTATATATACCATGTATTTCTTCACATGCCTTTTTACAGTTCTGTAAAAACAATAAGCTCTTTTTTCCCACCCAAGAGAATCAGGAAATTAATTTTTGGCTACCTCGTCTTCCCTTGAGTTTTACAACCCAGAAAAAGGTTGTTAGATGAATCACTGCTGTTTTAAGTTAGTCACAGGTCACAAAAGGGGACACTGCAACCGTCATAAATAGGAGCCAGTTGCCAAGTGTCCTGGATTTTGATCATGTGACCACGGGGATGTTGCATGGGTCGTAAGCGTGAAAAACGGCCACATCACTTCTTTTTAGTGCCGTCGTAACTTTCAGCCGTCACTAAACAAATGGTTATAAGTTGAAGGCTGACTGTTAAAAGCAGTTTTGACTTTTTCATCCCGAAACAGTCTGAGCAGTACTCTGCTGTATATTTGATCATCTCTGGCCTAATGTGGGGACTTTTTAACATGCTTTCTCTAATAGATCTTGTTTCTTTTTTAAACTTTTTATTAATTTTCCAATGTTACAATTGTATCTTTGAAAAGCAACACGGTGTCTGAGTTACAATAATTCCATTACATACAAATATTATTAATACAAATCTCCAACTATTACAGCCAATATTTCCTCTCTTTTTTCCTTTAATGCAGTGGTTCTCAACCTGTGGGTCGGGATCCCATTTGGGGTCGAACGACCATTTCACGGGGGTCGCCAAACAACGCAGTCCGCCTTTTTTTCCCCCTCTTCCTTAGCTGTGCTACTCCCTTTTATTCTCTTGGCTTTTGAAAGCCAATAGAATAGACTCTCTTGAATAGAGTCTAATTCTATTGGCTTTCAAAAGCCAATAGGAATTGTCCAGGCTGTCTCTGCCCTGCTGAGCCCGCCAAAAGTCCCATTCGGCAAACGGGGCTGCACCAGTTGAGTAGTCCTTGACTTACGACCGGTTGAGTAGTCCTCGACTTACGACCAGTTGGGGGTCGCAGCATTAAAAAGGTTGAGAACCACTGCTTTAATGCATACCGTCTCTTGTTTAAATTAGTATACTTCTTATTCTATCCATCAGCTACTTAGTAGCTTTCTTACATTTAATCAATAATTTTATATGTCTTATTTATTTTAACATTCCATTTTTTGGACCATCAATAACTTTATGAATTTTCCCAGCTTTAATTTTGGCGTTGATATTTAAATTAAATGTTTAATATTGATCATTTCCAAATTTTTAAATGACCCCAAATCCCTTTGTCATAATTCCCCCCAACATCTAGTGTTCTGGATACATATCTTATCTATCTCACTTCTATATCAACAGATTAGTAATACAATATAATATTCTTATTTTCATTATAATTTCCAAATATTATAGATTCAATAGCCAACATTTCTCCCATTTCAGCATTCTTCCTTATGTTCACTTTCTCATATTTAAGCTTATAATTTTTATTCTTATCACTACTTCAAAACATGTTAACTATGTTACATCACTTTATTATTCTTTTAATAGATCTTGTTTTTTTAAGGTTCCTTGTCTGAATGCAAAGTTCGGGAGAAGTCAAAATGCGAGCAAAACATTTAAAACCGTTTTTGTTGGTTTTGAACATGTCGCTCCTTGCTAGAATGACGGTATTGTGGATACATTTTTTTTTAAAAAAAATAATAAACTAGATTTCTTTTTTTTTCCAGAAGGGGGCAATCTGTCCTTAGCCTTGAATAATAAGCAAGTTGTAACCAGATTCATTTCCTGGTAACATTAGAGTCATATTTCCCTTTCAGTTCCACTGTCCTAACTTTCTCCTCTGGTTTATAGTCAACGTGCTGATGTGTGTGATAAACATATTGTGTGATAAATATTGTCACTGAAGTTGGGCAACCAGTTCCAGGCTGATTCATAGGTTGTTTATGTATAGATGGCTGCAGTGCTGCTACAGTATATCCATTCTATCTGCATGATATTGCTTACCTAGCATCCTATGACTATCCTTAAGTGTTGTATCTTATGATTTATGATGAATGTATTTTTACAATGACTATGATCATGATTTATTCCATTCTATATTCTATATTCTATATTTATATTCTATATTTTATTCCATTCCATTCCATTCCATTCCATTCCATTCCATTCTATTCTATTCTATTCTATTCTATTCTATTCTATTCTATTCTATTCTATTCTATTCTATTCTATTCTATTCTATTCTATTCTATTCTATTCTTCCAATATCCATTCCATTCCATTTTATTCTATTCTATTCCATTCCATTCCATCTATATTCTATTCTATTCTATTCTATTCTATTCTATTCTATTCTATTCTATTCTATTCTATTCTATTCTATTCTATTCTATTCTATTCTATTCTATTCCATTCCATTCCATCTATATTCTATTCTATTCTATTCTATTCTATTCTATTCTATTCTATTCTATTCTATTCTATTCTATTCTATTCTATTCTATTCTATTCCATTCCATATTTTCTATTCTATTCTATTCTATTCTATTCTATTCTATTCTATTCTATTCTATTCTATTCTATTCTATTCTATTCTATTCTATTCTATTCTATTCCACTCCATTCCATAATTTCTATTCTATTCTATTCTATTCTATTCTATTCTATTCTATTCTATTCTATTCTATTCTATTCTATTCTGTATACAGTACAGGTAGTCCTTGACTTACAACAGTTTGTTTAGTGACCGTTCAAAGTTACAAAGGCATTCAAAAAAGTGACATGACCGTTTTCATGATGCAGCGTCCCCACGGTCATGTGATCAAAATTCAGATGCTTGGCAACTGTCTCGTATTTATGATGACGGTCAGGAATGTCCTGAGTCACGCAATCCCCTTTTGCAACCTTCTGACAAGCAAAATCAATGGGGGAAGCCAGATTCACTTAACAGCTGTGTTTCTAACTTAGCAGCTGTACTGATTCATTTAACAACGGTGGCAAGGAAGGTCGTAATATGGCCGAAACTGTCTTCCTTAGCAACAGAAATTTTGGAATCGATCGTGGTCATAAGTCAAGGACTACCTATACCAGAAAATGCCACGATATATTGAATAATCCAAAACATTTTAGGTCCTAGGTCAGAGGTAGGCAACCTTGGCTCTTTTATGACTCGCGGACTTCAACTCCCAGAATTCCTGAGCCAGCCATGCTGAGGGAAAAGGGAGAGGTTTCCAAGCTGAGCCAGGCTGGCTGAGGAATTCTGGGAGTTGAAGTCCACGAGTCATAAAAGAGCCAAGGTTGCCTACCCCTGAACTAAACTCTAGGCCTAGGGTAGGGGTCTTCAAACTTGGCCCCTTAATGACTCGTGGACTTCAACTCCCAGAATTCCTGAGCTAGCCATGCTGAGGGGAAAGGGAGAGGTTTCCAAGCTGAGCCAGGCTGGCTCAGGAATTCTGGGAGTTGGTCCACCAGTCATAAAGCGACCTAGGCCTAGGCCAGAGGTAGACAACCTTGGCTCTTTTATGACTCGTGGAATTCTGGGAGTTGAAGTCCACGAGTCATGAGGGGGCCATACTTCCTCCATGCTGGCTCAGGAATTCTGGGAATTGAAGTCCACCAGTCGTAAAAGAGCCAAGGTTGCCTACCCCTGTATCTAGTCCAACTCCCCCCCCCCCCGCTCAAGCAGGAGACCCTTGATCAGGTGTCTCCAAGCTTGGTGACTTTCAGACTCGTGGACTTCAACTCCCAGAATTCCTGAGCCAGCATGGCTCAGCTTGGAAACCTCTCCCTTTCCCCTCAGCATGGCTGGCTCAGGAATTCTGGGAGTTGAAGTCCGCATGTCATCAAGGGGGCCATAGTTCCCCCATGCTGGCTCAGGAATTCTGGGAGTTGAAGTCCACCAGTCATAAAAGAGCCAAGGTTGCCTACTCCTGTCCTAGGTACTTCACCAAGGGCATTGAAAACCTTCCCTACCACACATATGTAGTTCACTTTTCATGTTTTTGCTTTCAGTTAGTTTTTAATCTCCATTTTGGGGTAAAACCTGAGAGCAGTCTTTGCCTTGAAAGTCATTAAGAAAACAATTTCAGAACAAAACAGGATTGTGAATACTTCCCTTCCCGTATTTATTTATTTATTGCCAATAACTTAGTGTCTTCCTCAGTCATTCTTTATGCATCACCAATTTCTCTTCCCGCTGCTTTCCTCATTTGTTATTCAAAGAAAGAACGCCATCCTGGAGTGTTCCTTAGGGTGTTACCTTTAGTTTAATTAATTTAAAATAATAAATAATAAAATTTAATTAAGGCAGGTATGGGGACAATGACTGTGACAAAGAACTGTGATCTTTGATTTTGAGGATCTGTTCCTCATTGCAGATGTTAAAAGCTTGACTATGCATGTCCGTTTTTCATCGGTTTATTGGCTTGTCAAGTCTTTAGTCAATAACAGATGAACAGATATTGATGTTAAAATCAAAAGCACATATTTTACCATGGAACCTAGCAAGAATTGGCATTCCCACCCCAACCTATAGTTCCCTAGAGTCACAATGGAAGAAGGGGGCAGATAATGAGATAATTTGGTTATGAAGGAAGTGGACCCCTCAAGATCTTCATTGTGATGCTCACATGGAAAGGAAAAATAAGATTTGCCTTTGAGCTGAATATTCTCCTCCTCCTCCTCCTCCTCCTCCTCCTCCTCCTCCTCCCCAGAAACCCTGCTCCCTTCTAAGACTGATGATGTTACCTAGCTGGGTCATGAAATGTCTGCAAGGAAACAAGAAAGCTCAGAGAGCACCAAGGACCTCACAGTTCTCCTCCTCCTCCTCCTCCTCCTCCTCCTCCTCCTTCTTCCTCCTCCTCCTTCTTCCTCTTCCTCCTCCTCCTCCTTCCTCCTCCTCCTTCTTCCTCCTCCTTCTTCCTCTTCCTCTTCCTCCTCCTCCTCCTCCTTCCTTCCTATTCCTCCTCCTCCTCCTCCTCCTCCTTCTTCCTCCTCCTCCTTCTTCCTCTTCCTCCTCCTCCTCCTTCCTCCTCCTCCTTCTTCCTCCTCCTTCTTCCTCTTCCTCTTCCTCTTCCTCCTCCTCCTCCTCCTCCTTCTCCTCCCCCTCCTTTTTTACCACTTCAGGTGTTCTGGTTCTTGCTCATCCTACTGATTATAATTAATTCTTCCAGACCATTAGAAAGTGGGGAGAGGTGGAAAAAAGTGACCACTGAGGTGACCGTTGAGATGACCGTTGAGAAAATGGTCAGAGAAGTTGTCGATCTGCTTGACTGGGGAGAATCCCGTTTCCCCCCCCCCCCTCAGTTGGCTCGGAAAATCCTCTGATTACGCTGGCCAAAATAACACGATTATTTTCCTCTTTTGCCATTTCCTCTGCCATACATGTAGTCCTCGACTCAAGACAAACAAGTCAGTCCAAAATTTCTGCCGCTAAGCGAGACAGCTGTTAAGTTTTACTCCATTTTATGACCTTCCTCCCCTTTATGGATTACTGCCTTGTCGTGGCGAAGGGGCTTGCGTAACTCAATGAAGCTATAAGCTATGCCGTGCAGGGCCACCCAAGACGGACAGGTTAAACCAGAGAGTTCTGACAAAATGTGATCCACTGGAGAAGGAAATGGCAAACCACTCCAGTATCTTTGCCATGAAAACCCCATGGACAGTACTAAAAGGAAAAAAGATATGACGCTGGAAGATGAGCCCCTCAGGTCAGAAGGTGTCCAATATGCTACTGGGGAAGAGCAGAGGGCTAGTACTAGTAGCGCTGGAAAGAATGAAGCAACTGGGCCAAAGCCGAAAGGACGCTCAGCTGTGGATATATCTGGTGGTGAAAGGAAAGTCCGATGCTGTAAAGATTTTTTCTCCATAGGAACCTGGAATGTAAGATCCATGAATCAAGGCAAGCTAGACGTAGTCAAAAAAGAGATGACAAGACTGAACATCGACATCTTAGGAATCAGCGAACTAAAATGGACAGAAATGGGTGAATTTAACTCAGATGACCATCAGGTATACTACTGTGGGCAAGAATAAAAGAATAGGAAAAGCAATACTGGGATACAATCCTCAAAATGAAAGAACGATCTCAATTCGAATCCAAGGCAAACCATTCAATATCACAGTAGTCCAAATCTATGCCCCAACCACTGGTGCTGAAGAGGATGAAATTGACTGGTTCTATGAAGCCCTACAGCACCTTATAGAATTAACACCCAAAAATGATGTCCTTATCATCATGGGGGATTGGAATGCTAAGGTAGGAAGCCAAAAGATAACCGGAATAACAGGCAAGTTTAGCCTTGGAGTACAAAATGAAGCAGGGCACAGGCTGATAGAATTTTGTCAAGAGAATACGATGGTCATAACAAACACTCTTTTCCAACAACCCAAGAGACGGCTCTACACATGGACATCACCAGACGGTCAACATAGAAATCAGATTGACTATGTACTCTGCAGCCAAAGACGGAGAAGCTGTATACAGTCAGTAAAAACAAGACCAGGAGCTGACTGTGGCTCAGATCATGAGCTTCTCGTTGCAAAATTTAGGCTTAAATTGAAAAAAGTAGGGAAAAGCACTAGGCCACTCAGGTATGAACTAAATCATATTCCTAATGAATATACAGTAGAGGTGACAAATAGATTTAAGGAATTAGATCTGATAGACAGAGTGCCTGAAGAACTATGGATGGAAGTTCGCAACATTGTACAAGAGGTAGCAACTAAAACCATCCCAAAGAAAAAGAAATGCAAGAAAGCAAAATGGCTGTCTGAGGAAGCTTTACAAATAGCTGAGGAAAGAAGGGAAGCGAAAGGCCAGGGAGAAAGAGAAAGATACACCCAATTGAATGCAGAATTCCAGAGAGTAGCTAGAAGAGATAAGAATGCCTTCTTAAATGAACAGTGCAAAGAAATAGAAGAAAACAACAGAATAGGGAGGACCAGAGATCTCTTCAAGAAAATTGGAGATATGAAGGGAACGTTTCATGCAAAGATAGGCATGATAAAGGACCAAAATGGCAGGGACTTAACAGAGGCAGAAAAGATTAAGAAGAGATGGCAAAACTACACAGAAGAACTATACAAGAATGAGCTTAACATCCCAGATAACCACAATGAGATGGTCACTGACCTCGAACCAGACATCCTAGAATGTGAAGTGAAATGGGCCTTAGAAAATCTGAGCAACAACAAAGCTAGTGGAGGTGACAGTATTCCAGCTGAGGTATTCAAAATCTTAAAAGACGATGCAGTAAAAGTGCTACACTCAATTTGCCAGCAAATTTGGAAAACTCAACAGTGGCCACAGGATTGGAAAAGGTCAGTTTACATTCCAATTCCAAAGAAAGGCAATGCCAAAGAATGTTCAAACTATCGCACCGTTGCACTCATTTCACATGCTAGTAAAGTTATGCTTAAAATCCTACAAGCTAGACTCCAGCAGTATGTGGATCGAGAACTACCAGAAGTACAGGCAGGATTTCGAAGAGGCAGAGGAACTAGAGATCAAATTGCCAACATACGCTGGATCATGGAGAAAGCTAGGGAGTTCCAGAAAAACATCTACTTCTGCTTCATTGACTATGCTAAAGCCTTTGATTGTGTGGATCATAACAAATTGTGGCAAGTTCTTAAAGAGATGGGAATACCAGACCATCTTATTTGTCTCTTGAGAAACCTATATGCAGGTCAAGAAGCAATAGTGAGAACCGAACACGGAACCAGTGATTGGTTTAAAATTGGAAAAGGAGTCCGGCAAGGCTGTATACTGTCGCCCTGCCTATTTAACTTATATGCAGAGCACATCATGAGAAAGGCAGGGCTAGATGAATCAAAAGTTGGAATTAAGATTGCCGGGAGAAATATCAACAACCTAAGATATGCAGATGACACCACTCTAATGGCAGAAAGCGAAGAGGAACTAAAGAGCCTCTTGATGCGGGTGAAGAAGGAGAGTGCAAAAGTTGGCTTGAAACTCAACATTAAGAAAACCAAAATCATGGCATCCGGCCCTCTCAATTCCTGGCAAATAGATGGGGAAGAAATGGAGGTAGTGACAGATATAATTTTTCTGGGCTCCAAGATCACCGCAGATGGGGACTGCAGCCAAGAAATTAAAAGACGCTTGCTCCTGGGGAGGAAAGCTATGGCAAATCTAGACAGCATACTAAAAAGCAGAGACGTCACCCTGCCAACAAAAGTGCGTATAGTCCAGGCCATGGTTTTCCCAGTTGCAATGTATGGATGTGAAAGTTGGACCCTAAGAAAGGCCGAGCGCCAAAGAATGGAGGCCTTTGAACTCTGGTGCTGGAGAAGACTCCTGCAAGTCCCCTGGACTGCAAGGCGATCCAACCGGTCAGCCCTGGAAGAGATCAACCCCAACTGCTCTTTAAAAGGCCAGACCCTGAAGTGGAAACTCAAGTCCTTTGGCCACCTAATGAGAAGGAAGGACACAACAGAATCAATCAATCAATCAATCAAAATAGAGCTGGAAGGGACCTTGGAGGTCTTCTAGTCCAGCCTCCTGCTTAAGCAGGAAATCCTGTACTATTTCAGTCAACCAATTGTGGGAAGTCAGCCCCCCCCCGAGAAAGAAATATTTTTGGAAATATTTAAAAGGGCAGAATATATTTCCCCAAAGGATTTAAAGGCAGAAACCCCCCCCCAAGTCTCTCTGTCCCAAACTGAAACCAAGTCTGTAGAATTACAGGTGTGATAATCTTGTCAGAAAGACTGGAATCAGGAAACTGGGATTAGGAAGAAAGATCCCTAGAATCAACACATCAAAAATCTAAGAGTCATCAGCCACAGCCCCAGGGAAGCAGGATATGACCCTTGGGACATAATAGGATTAACCCACCACCATCAGGATACCAGAAAGGCACACTCAGACTCAGGTCAAAGTTCATGCCACAGGAACAACTCCAAACAAAAGGCTCCAGAGGGTATAAAAACCCACTCCCTACATGTGCTCCCTCTCTTTTCTTCCAGAGCCATTTTTCTGTCTGGCTCTCCTCTTCAATAAACGGCCACCTTCTTTCTAAAGCAGTCGCCATATTGTTTATTCCTGGCTTGGCCTGAACCATGATGAAGACTTTTCCTTCAACACAATCAATCAATCAATCAATCAATCAATCAATCAATCAATCAATCAGAATTGAGCTGGAAGGGACCTTGGAGGTCTTCTAGTCCAACCCAGGCAGGAGACCCTATATCAGTGGTGGTGAACCTATGGCACGAGTGCCAGAGGCGGCACTCAGAGCCCTCTCAATGGGCACACGTGCCGTCACTCCAGTCCTAAGCCTTCAGCTGGGTTTTATAAAACCTTGTCGCTTTAGGCCTCTGCCGCTGTGTGCAAAAAAAAAAAAAAAGGTTCAATCAATCGATCAATTTCAACTTACTGCGGAAAAAAAAAGATCTTGCAAAGTTGGAATTAATTGATTGAACTTTTTAGTCCCACCCAGTCTGCCATTACCACTGCAGCCACACCCACCCAATGGGCCACACCCCCCAATGGGCCACACCCACTCAATGGGCCACACCCACCCGGCACCTGACAATGCATAAGTGGGTTTTGAGTTGCAGTTTGGGCACTCAGTCTCTAAAAGAATCGCCATCACTGCCCTATATCATTTCAGACAAATGGTTATCCGATCTCTTCTTAAAAACCTGCAGTGTTGAAGCATCTCTGTCTATGATATAGTCTGCTGTAAAACTAACAGTCAGACTTGTCTTTGCACATGGCCACCTGACTTAAGAAACAGCAGGTCCATTTCCTCCTAAAGTAGCAGAGGACACTCTGACCCAAAAACGGCCAACTATTTTCCCCCTGCTGTGCAAAGGATACGGTGCACTAGATTATATGTTCTTATCTGACTTCCATCCAAAGGCAGGTCTGACGAGAGGGAATAGACTCATTGCCTGGTTGAATCTATATAATTGTATGTGCCTGCATGCACACTCGACCGCAAACTCCCAATGAATAAATAATGGAACTGAAAAACAACACAAGTCAAAGAGGAAACAGAAGATGTGAACCCCTGGAAGAAGGAAGGAGTGAAGTTAAAGAAGAAGACTGACGCTTTAGGAAGCCAACAGTTGACAGGCATGGGAGAAAGGCAGTTATCACATAAACCAGAGGCAGAAGGGAGAGTTAGAGGCCATTAGGAAAGTTCAAGAAATAGTAGAGGAGTGGAAGGTATTTAGAGGGGGAGAATCCAATCAAGAAGCAAAACCCAACAAACTTAAAAAGGGGAGGAAAAAAAACCTCCATTACTTGGAGAAGCAAGAAGTGGCGTGGAAGAGAAGAGGGAGAGTCGATGAGTAGTGGATGACAAGAATGAGTTGGTCTTCAGAGGAGGAGGAGGAGGAAGAGGAGGAGGAGGAGGAAGAGGAGGAGGAGGACGAGGGCTGTGAAAGAAAGAAGAGAAAAAGGGACTTGGCAGAGGTGAGAAGTGAAGACTCATCCGAAGACAGCAGTGAGGAGAGGAAGAAGAAAAAGAAGAAGAAGAAAAGAAAGAAAGAATACAGCGACAGCAATGATGAGGATGACGGCCACAAGAGAAAGAAGAAAAAGAAGAAAAAGAAGAAAGGTAAAAAGTCCAAGAAGAAAGAGAAGAAGAAGACGAGAAAGGACGACGAGAACTTTGCAGAGATGTACAAACAGGAGCTTCTCGATTATCATTCGGAATCTTCCCGGGAAACCGAAGATGAATACAACAAGAAAAAAGGTGAGATGGAGGAGTTGATTAAAATGTGGTGGGTTTTTTTTTTTTTTTTTTGAGCTGTTGCTTCTAATGGTTGAATGCAGTGGTTTTCGACCTATGGTCCCGTAGGGGTCTGCGGGATGCGCCATATCATCCTAGGGCAGGGGTCTTCCAACTTGGCCCTTTTATGACTGGTGGACTTCAACTCCCAGAATTCCTCAGTCGGGCCATTTTGATGAAACTGCGGGCTTGGATCCAGACCAGGAGTCTTCCAACTTGGCTCTTTTATGACTGGTAGACTTCAACTCCCAGAATTCCTTGGTCAGCCATTTTGATGAAACTGCGGGCTCAGATCCAGACCAGGGGTCTTCAAACTTGGCCCTTTGATGACTTGTGGACTTCAACGCATGCCTGGCTGAGGAATTCTGGGAGTTGAAGTCCACAAGTCATAAAAGGGCCAGGTTTGAAGACCCCTGTCATAGGGGGTCCACGAAAGCTTGAAAAAAATGTTATGATTTAAATCTTGAGTTACATCTTGGGGGCCCATGGCCATAAAAGGTAAAGAGGATCCGGGGTGAAGATAAAGGTTGAGAACCACTGGATAGAATAGAATAACGGAAGGGACCTTGGAGGTCTTCTAGTCCAGCCCCCTGCTCAGGCAGGAAACCCTATACCATTTCAGACAAATGGCTATCCAGTCTCTTCTTAAAAATCTCCAGTGTTGGAGCATTCACAGCTTCTGGAGGCAGGTTGTTCCACTGGTTAATTGTTCTGAGTGTCAGGAAGTTTCTCCTTAGTTCTAGGTTGCTTCTCTCCTTGATTAGTTTCCATCCGTTGCTTCTTGTCCTGCCTTCAGGTGCTTTGGAGAATAGCTTGACCCCTTCATCTTTGTGTTGGCCTCTTAGATATTGGAACACCGCTATCATGTTACTCCTAGTCCTTCTTTTAGTTAAACTAGACATATGCAATTCCTGCAACCGTTCTTCGTATGTTTTAGCCTTCAGTCTAACCAAACAGTCTAAAAAAGGCAGCTGAGTGAAGGCTGGTAAAAGAGATGCAAAAAAATAACACAGCACAAATTACAGAAGATGCACTTCCATTGCTGTAAAGTTAACAGAACGACAGAGTTGGAAGGGACTTTGGAGGTCATCTAGTCCAATCCCCTGCTCAAGCAGGAGACCTGATGCCATTTCAGACAAATGGCTGTCCAGCCTTTAAAAACTTTCAGTGAAAAAAAGGCTTCGGAGGAAGGAGAAAGAAGAGACACAGAGATTGGGGCAGAGAAAACAGCTGCTGGACTGTTGGTGAGACCTCACCGAATGGCGCAGTTAAGAAAAGCCACCTTTTAGAGCAGGGGTCTCCAATCTGTGGGCTGTGGCCTGGTACAGGGCCGTGGCCTATTGGTCAGCGGGCTGAGGGGATGGCTGGCAAGTGCATGCACGCCCCACTTGTGTAGCGGCCTCGTTTGCGCAGGTGCAGGTGCTAGGCGCCACCACCAGAGTCACGCGGTCACTAGCTTCCCGTTTGTGGGTGCTAGCGTCCCACCTGCGCGGGCGCACAGGCACCCGGGCTGCTGCCAGCCCCACCCTGGGTGCGCGTGGTCCACTTGCGCATGTGTGCGGATGCTGGCGCCGCCATCATGCGTGCACCCATTTGCGCATGTGCGTGCACACACATATTTCTCTGGTCCTCCTCTTCTCCCACGGGGCTGCCAATCTGGAAGGGTTGGGAACACTGCTTTAGGGGACTATGAGAAACCTATTCTGCCCCTAGAAATATTATGTATGTTATTTGCTTTTGCGATTCTACTGCTGTTGATTTTATTCTTTCATACAGTTTGGTCATGGATGGATATTTTATTTTCAAACACCACAAAGAACCACAGCAATTGATCAAATCAATAAATAAATTCATTTAAGCCCCAATTTCCACAACTCTCTCTCTCTCTCTGGACCAGTACAGACGTACGATGGAAACTGTGCCCAACATTTAGAGACTAGAGCTGGAAGGGACCTTGGAGGTCTTCTAGTCCAGCCCCCCTGCTCAAGCAGGAGAACCTATACCATTTCAGACAAGTGACTGTCCAGTCTCTTCTTAAAAACCTCCAGGGGTAAGAGCACCCACTTTTTCTGGTGGCAAGCTGTTCCACTGGTTGATTGTCCTCACTGTCAGGAAGTTTCTCCTTAATTCCAGGTTGCTTCTCTCTTTGCTCAGTTTCCAACTATTGTTCCTCGTCCTTCCCTCTGGTGCTTTGGGGAACAACCTGGACCCCTCTGCCTTGTGGCAGCCCCTCAAATACTGAAACACTGCTATCATGGTTGTTACCTTTACTTAAGGCTTGAAGTTGGGCAAAGAAACATTCTGCAGGAAGGCAGAGATAAACCACTTACGTATTTTTGCCAAGATAAATGCACGGTTACAGTACAGTCCGTGTAGTCACCGGGAATCAAAGCTCAGTTAAATAACATTTTTTACTTTTGCCTTACAGTCTAATATAAAAACTAAGTAGTAGTAAACTGGGGCTTACTCCATTCAACTTAATAACATGTTGTTCTTAAGGGCTGTAAGAATTATTATCCCCGTTCGGCACTTTAATTCAGTGTATTTGCATAACACAGACACCGAATTAGCAACTTTCCCACCTTTTAGCCCAGCATGTGGCTGAACTAGTCCGTGTGGTTAGTTTATGGTTTAATCTTGTCTGTAAAACCCCAGGGAATTTAGGTTAATTGAATAATTTATGGTTCAATTAACCATGAATAAATAAATGAACATATAATATTACTTCCATGGAAGGGAGACGGTGAAGCAGAGAGATTGCACGGATGCACAAAGGGAAGCGATACACATAAACAATCTACAAATTATTTTGCATTGTTAAGTAACCAACTGAATGGTTGGAATAAAGAGGGGAAAAGAATAATTCCAGACTTTTTCCCCACTTGCTTTATTAGTAAGTATTTCTACTAAGACGAAGGGTCTAGGATTCAGTTAACAAGTAACAACAACAACAAAAACAACAACAACAACAATAATAAAAATAATAATAGAGTTGGAAGGGACCTTGGAGGTCATCTAGTCCAACCCCCCTGCTCAGGCAGGAAACCCTATACCATTTCGGACAAATGGCTGTCCAGTCTCTTCTTAAAAACTTCCAGTATTGGAGCATTCACAGCTTCTAGAGCAGTGGTTCTCAACCTGTGGGTCGGGACCCCATTTGGGGTCGAATGACCATTTCACGGGGGTCGCCAAACCATGCTGTCTGCCATTTTTTCCCTTTTCCCTAGCTGTCCTACTCCCTCTTATTGGTGGCCACACCCACTTGGGGGTCACCATAACATGGGGAACTGTATTATGGGGTCACGGCATTAGAAAGGTTGAGAATCACTGTTCTAGAGGCAGGTTGTTCCACTGGTTAATTGTTCTCACTGTCAGGAAGTTTCTCCTTAGTTCTAGGTTGCTTCTCTCCTTGATTAGTTTCCATCCGTTGCTTCTTGTCCTGCCTTTAGGTGCTTTGGAGAACAGCTTGACTCCCTCTTCTTTGGGGCAGCCCCCTGAGATACTCGAACACTGCTATCCTGTCCCCCCCTCGTCCTTCTTTTCATTAAACTAGACATCCCCAATTCCAGCAGCCGTTCCTTATATGTTTTAGCCTCCATTTTATGATCTTCCTTGCCACAGTTGTTAAATGCATCGCTGCAATTATTAAGTTGGTAACACAGTTCTTAAGTGAATCTGGCTCTCCCTCATTTGCTTGTCAGGTTGCAACAGGGGATCACGTGACCCGCCGGACACTGCGACCGTCGTAAATATGAGACAGTTGCCAAGCATCTGAATTTTGAAGGTCACTAAATGAAATGTTCGACATTGAGGACTACCTGTACGGGCTGACCATTTGTTAGGGGTGATTATTATCACCTTAACAACTGCCCTTCTCTTTCCTCCCCTCCCCTCCCCTCTCTCCTCTCTTCCTCTCCCCCTCCCCTCCCCTTCCCTTCCCTTCTTCATTCATTTATCTCCTCCCCTCCTCTCCTCTCCTCTCCTCCCCATCGCTTTCCCTCCTCTCCTCTACTCCCTCTCCTCTCCTCCCTCTCCTCTCCTTTCCTCTCCTCTCCTCCCTTTCCCTCCTCTCCTCTCCTCTCCTCTCCTCCCTTTCCCTCCTCTCCTCTCCTCCCTCTCCTCTCCTCTCCTCTCCTCTCCTCCCTTTCCCTCCTCTCCTCTCCTCCCTCTCCTCTCCTCCCTCTCCTCTCCTTTCCTCTCCTCTCCTCCCTTTCCCTCCTCTCCTCTCCTCTCCCCTCCTCTCCTCTCTTCCCTCTCCTCTCCTCCCTTTCCCTCCTCTCCTCTCCTCTCCTCTCCTCCCTCTCCTCTCCTCTCCTCTCCTCCCTTTCCCTCTTCTCCTCTTCTCTCCTCTCCTCCCTTTCCCTCTTCTCCTCTTCTCTCCTCCCTTTCCCTCTTCTCCTCTCCTCTCCTCTCCTCCCTTTCCCTCCTCTCCTCTCCTCTCCTCCTTCTCCCCTTCCCTTCTTCATCCATTTATCCCCTTATCCCCTCCCCTCCCCTTTGATTAAACAGTCCCAGCTTCTCCGATTCTCTTTGAAAAGCTTTAGTTTACTCTAGACAATTCCTTGTAACCTTTCTTTACATATATTCCAAACTGTCTGAATCATTGAACAAGTCCTTGGCAGAACACAGGTGAGTCAATCAGGTGTGTTAAAATAGAAAAAAAGGAGCTTTCAGATGCTGTATTTACTCAGACTCTGCACTTCAACATGATTTTCGGATCAGCTATAAATCTCTGTGGCTCCTCAATTCTGACCTTTTTTTGTTTTGATCACCTTCCTGCCCTTTTCCTTCACAGTCTATGAAGTAGTGACGGTGACTGGAGATATCAGAGGAGCAGGGACGGATGCCAACGTCTTTGTTACCCTCTTCGGTGAATTTGGCATCACACCAAAAGTCCATCTGACCAGCAAGTGAGTATTGCCAAAATATACAAATTGTGTAGATGTTGAGACTCTAGAAAGAGTACAGAGAAGAGCAACAAAGAGGATCAGGGGACTGGAGGCTAAAACATACAAGGAACGGTTGGTGGAATTGGGTATATCCAGTTTAATGAAGAGAAGGATAAGGGGGGACAGGATAGCAGTGTTCCAGTATCTCAGGGGCTCCACAAAGAAGAAGGAGTCAAGCTATTCTCCAAAGCACCTGAAGGCAGGACAAGAAGCAACGGATGGAAACTAACCAAGGAGAGAAGCAACCTAGAACTAAGGAGAAACTTCCTGATAGTTAGAACAATTAACCAGTGGAACAACCTGCCTCCAGAAGCGGTGAATGCTCCAACACTGGAAGTCTTTAAGAAGAGACTGGACAGCCATTTGTCCAAAGTGGTATAGGGTTTCCTGCCTGAGCAGGGGTTGGACTAGATGACCTCCAAGGTTCTTCTAAGTCTATTATTCTGTTCTGTTCCCAGTTCACCAGGCATAACACAATTTGAAATGCATGGAAGCCAGGGAGAAAATCAAGCGACATCTGCCGGGGAATTTGAGGATGACCAAACATTTGCAACATTTCCATTATTTGGATTTGCCAGGCCATTTTAAAAACTGTTTTAGGTCTTCTTCAGCTTTTGCCCAAGGATATAACAATAATTTAGAAAACTTTAACGTGCCTTATAATTGACAGTGGCTAGTCTACTTGTCTGATCACAAGAAAAGCTAAGTTGGGGCTTATCTATCTATCTATCTGTCTGTCTGTCTGTCTGTCTGTCTCTCTCTCTCTCTCTCTCCCTCCCTCTCCCTCTAACTCTCTTCCTCTCCTTTTTCTCTCTCCTGCACTCCCTCCCTCCCCCTCTCTCTCCTTCTCCCTCTCTTTCCCCCTCTCTCCCTCCCTCCCCCTCCCTCCCTCTCTCTCTCCCACCTCTCTCTCTCCATCCATCCATCCATCCATCCATCCATCCATCCATCCATCCATCCATCCATCCATCCATCCATCCATCCATCCATCCATCCATCTATCTATCTATCTATCTATCTATCTATCTATCTATCTATCTATCTATCTATCTATCTATCTATCTATGCCTTTGAGTCAGTGCTGTCTCCTGGCAACAGCCTGACTCAGTCCCTGCGGTTTTCTTGGCAGGATTTTGAAAGTGGCTTGCTCTTGAGTTTTGCCCCATTTTATTGCCTCAGTTGTTAAGTGAATCATTGCAGCTTGTCACGGTAATAATTTAACTGCTAACCAGCTTATACAGTGTAAGATGTATGATGTAATGATGGGAATGACTCAGCAGGATCTGTGTCCCTTTAAGAGCCAGCTGGGTCTGTGTCTCTTTAAGAGCCTTTGCTGTGTTCTCTCTCTTCTGTTTCCTGCTGTAATTGTGATTTGTTGGATCCTGCTGTATTAGCACGTGTATGTATACCAATGGTGGTGAACCTATGGCATGGGTGCCAGAGGTGGCACTCAGAGCCCTCTCTGTGGACACGTGCACCATGCCCCAGTCCTAGGTTTTCAGCTGGGTTTTATAAACCCTTTTTGCTTTAGGCCTCTGCCACCATGTGCAAAAAAAAAAAGTTTCAATCAGTCAATTTCAACTTCTCGCAGGAAAAAAAGATCTTGCAAAGTTGGAATTAATTGAGTGAACTTTTTAATCCCACCCAGTCTGCTGTTCAGCACAGCCACGCCCACCCAATGGGCCACACTCACTCAATTAGCAACACCCAGCCAATGGGCCACACCCACCCGGCACTCGATGATGCATAAGTAGGTTTTGGGTTGCAGTTTGGGCACTCGGTCTCTAAAAGGTTCGCCATCACTGATGTATACTGTTCCTGGTGCATGATATTGTAGATAGTGTAAGATAAACCACCATTTAATATAGACCACTGTTTACTGTCTTTGCTCCTGGGTTATCTCAGCGCAATAAGACTCTGCACGCTCTGACCCAGCTGTTACGTCAGTTAAGTGAATCTGCTTTCCCCCATTGACTTGGCTTGTCAGAAGGTTGTAACAGGGGATCACATGACCCTGCAGGACACTGCAACCGGCATAAGTACATGCCAGTTGCCAAGTGTTCAAATTTTAATCTTGTGACCGTGGGGATGTTACAGCGGGTCTAAGTGTGAAAAACGGTCATCATTCAATTTTTTTTTCAGTGTTGTAACTTTGAATGGTTACTAAATGTACAGGGACAGTTCGCTTTACAAAGTGTTCGTGTCCTATTTACATTTGTTTGGGGGCAAACAAATGTTTCCAGACAGAATTAATGCCTTCAGCTACCCATGATTTTTACTTGGTGAGAAAATGGAGCAGCCCAGGCCCAGAAGGGATTTGGGCAATAAAGACACGACAAAAGGCTAACATTTTGCAACATGCTAGACTTTTAAAATTGTTTAATTAAACAATGGGTGTTTAATTATATATAATGTGTGATCGTAACTCTTTCTTCCTTTTAACTGCCAGTGGGGGTATGAACTGATTGGATGAGAGCTTGGCTGTGTTCTGTGTTCTCCCCCAACCAATCAGAGTACAGCCAACCCCCCATCCAATCAGACAACAGCCAAGCTCCTAACCAATCAGAACACACCTCCACCCAATCAGAACACAGCCAAGCTCTCATCCAATCAGTTCATACCCCTACTGGCAGTTAAAAGGAAGAAACACACATTGCTCCTAGAAGCACGAAGCCGAAAACACCAGCCTGAAGATGACGAATGAGACTTTGTCGAAACGTCGCCAAGACACTTCCAATTTGACGCGGTAGAAAACCCGAATAACCAAAGACCTACATATATATATATACATATACATATACATATACATACATACATACATACATACATACATACATACATACATATATATATATATATATACACACATTCGTAGTGGGGAGAAGGCCAAGGTAGTTATCACAGTGACGTATGGTGAACTCAACTGACAAATAAGTCGTGTGAATGAGTAAATGTTTACATTTTCCTTGGTGCTGGCAATCTGTTTGTCTCCAGATGTGCGATGTACATCTGTTTCCCACTGAGCCTCACCATTTATTATGCCAGCTAGAGTAAAATGCAAAAAATCCAGAGAGAACCAAAGTGCTTTCTTAATGAGGGAAGTAACTATAAAACGTTTCCTGCCTGAGCAGGAGGATGGACTAGATGTCTGAAATGGTATAGGCCGGGTTTCATCTATCTTTTATATCATTTATGTAATCTATCTATCTATCCAAATGCACAGGTATAGTATAGGGGTAACTTGCTCAATAGTAATATCTGTGAGAGGGACCTCGGAGTCCCAGTGGACGATTCCCTTAAATAGGAGCCAGCCGTGTGCTGCAGCTGCCAAAAAGGCCAACACAGTGCTGGGCTGCATCAACAGAGGGATAGAATCAAGATCACGTGAAGTGTTAATACCACTTTACAAGGCCTTGGTAAGGCCACCCTTGGAATCCTGCATCCAGTTTTGGTCACCAGAAAAAGATGTTGAGACTCTAGAAAGAGTGCAGAGAAGAGCAACAAAGATGATCAGGGGACTGGAGGCTAAAACATATAAGGAAAGCCTGCTGGAATTGGGTATATCTAGTTTAATGAAGAGAAGGACGAGGGGGGACAGGATAGCAGTGTTCCAGTATCTCAGGGGCTGCCCCAAAGAAGAGGCAGTCAAGCTATTCTCCAAAGCCCCTGAAGGCAGGACAAGAAAGCAACGGGTGGAAACTAACCAAAGAGAGAAGCAACCTAGAACTAAGGAGAAACTTCCTGATGTTGAGAACAATTAATCAGTGGAACAACCTGCCTCCAGAAGCAGTAAATGCTCCAACACTGGAAGTTTTTAAGAAGAGACTGGACAGCCATTTGTCTGAAATGGTCTAGGCCTAGGGTTTCCTGCCTGAGCAGGGGGTTGGATTAGATGACCTCCAAGGTCCCTTCCCACATCGTCATCATCATTCCTCCTCCAAGGTCCCTTCCCACTTTTATTTTTATTTTTGGGAGAAAATTGATTGAGAATAGCTTGACTCCCTCGTCTTTGTGGCAGCCCCTGAGATATCGGAAGACTGCTGTCGTGTCCCCCCTCGTCCTTCTCTTCATTAAACTAGACATCCCCAATTCCAGCAACCATTCCTTATATGTTTTAGCCTCCAGTCCCCTAATCATCTTTGTTGCTCTTCTCTGCACTCTTTCCAGAATCTCAACATCTTTTTTTACATCGTGGTGACCAAAACTGGATGCCGTATTCCAAGTGTGGCCTTACCAAGGCCTTGTAAAGTAGTATTAACTCTTCACGTGATCTTGATTCTATCCCTCTGTTAAGGCAGCCTAGCACTGTGTTGGCTTTTTTGGCAGCTGCAGCACACAGCTGGCTCCTATTTAAGGGATTGTCCACTAGGACTAAGTCATGAAAGGGCCATGGTTCCCCATCCCTGGTCGAGAGTTTCCCACAATTAACTTACTATTTCATAGGTAGAATGTGCTGATGTCATTATATTTCATTGTGATGACCCATCAGGAGCAGTTCTGCCTTTGAAAGAAGCAAAACAGATGTCTTTCGGGTGAAAACCAATAACGTCGGCACCATCCGGAAAATAAGGTATTTTCATGATGTAGGGTTCTGCAACTGGAACTGGAAAAAGAAACAAATTGTGTAGCCTTGCATAACTATTGCTATCTCGCTTCCGTAATCAGCGTTTGTTTCAGGGACCAATTTCATGCAAGTGTGGGAAACATGGACACTGAAGGAGGGAATAAAGGAGTGTACAGGAATGATGGATGCCTTCCTTATATCGTAATGACTCTGTTGCCTGATTTTCATCGGCTAACAAAGTTTATAAAGCAGCGCTACTAACTTTTTAAGGTGGGGCCCTTCTGAACACAACTGCCACCAGCGTTTCAGATTGTGTCCCCACCCAGGACTTAATTCGATCAAATAAAAAGTACTGTTTCTTTAAGAAGCCTCTGCTTGAGTTTTCATGATGAGTTTTTATGATTTCTCAGGTTTTGCCAAGGGCCAGGGACCTTACAATGAGATTAATCCCAATCTAAAGAACCCTAAAAGAGTGGCTGCTTGGCTAATTAGTAATAGTAGTAAAGTTGGAAGGGACCTTGGAGGTCATCTAGTCCAACCTCCTGCTCAGGCAGGAAACCCTATACCATTTCGGACAAATGGCTGTCCAGTCTCTTAAAAACCTCCAGTGATGGAGCATCCACCGCTTCTGGAGGCAAGGAGTTCCACTGGTTAATTGTTCTCACTGTCAGGAAGTTTCTCCTTAGTTCTAGGCTGCTTCTCTCCTTGATTAGTTTCCACCCGTTGCTTCTTGTCCTGCCTTCAGGTGCTTTGGAGAATAGCTTGACTCCCTCTTCTTTGGGGCAGCCCCTGAGATACTGGAAGGCTGCTATCATGTCCCCCCTCGTCCTTTTCTTCCTTAAACTGGACATACCCAATTCCAGCAACCGTTCCTTATATGTTTTAGCCTCCAGTCCCCTAATCATCTTTGTTGCTCTTCTCTGTACTCTTTCTAGAGTCTCCACATCTTTTTTACATCATGGTGACCAAAACTGGGTGCCGTATTCCAAGTGTGGCCTTACCAAGGCCTTGTAAAGTGGTATTAATACTTCACATGATCTTGATTCTATCCCTCTGTTAATGCAGCCTAGCACTGTGTTGGCCTTTTTGGCAGCTGCAGCACACGGCTGGCTCATATTTAGATTAGCTGACCTTGCACTTCCTGTCCCCCCACCTGTATTTTAAAATATAGTATTCTACTTTCCTTGATTTGTTTTATGATTTCATTGCATTGCTATAGGTATGTTTATAATTTTACTATTATAACGCAGCCAGAGAAGCCCCACAGAGAGATGGGCAGCAAATAAATTTAACCAATTAAAAAAAAAATAAAGACAGAAGCAATCAACACTATTTAGTTTTTTTTAAAGTAAATATAATTTTCAAAGCAACACAACACGAACATTTCTAAGCGTGTTGTCAAGGTGCAATAAATCAGGAAGCAGGGCAGTTCTAATGAATGTAAACTCCGGATTGCTCACAGCATCCCCATCCCTGTTTGACAATACATAGATGTTCAAAGACTTGTCGCTTCTGTTGAAGGAAAAGTCTTCATCAGGGTTCAGTCCAAGCCTGGAATAAACCACATGGCGACTGCTTTAGAAAGTAGATTGCAGTTTATTGAAGAGGAGAGCCAGACAGAAAGTTGGCTCAGGAAGAAAAGAGAGAGCGAGCACATGTAGGGAGTGGGTTTTTATACCCTCTGGAGCCTTTTGTTTGGAGTTGTTCCTGTGGCATGAACTTTGACCTGAGCCTGGGTGTGTCTTTCTGGTATCCTGATGGTGGTGGGTTAATCCTATTATGTCCCAAAGGTCATATTCTGCTTCCCTGGGACTGTGGCTGCTGACTCTTAGATTTTTGGTGAGAGGGATTGTTGATTCTAGGGATCTTTCTTCCTAATCCCAGTTTCCTGACTCCAGTCTGACAAGATTATCACATCTGCATTCTGCAAATTTGGTTTCTGTTTGGGGCAGAGAGACTTGGGGGCGGGGTTGGTTTCTGCTTTTAAAATCCTTTAGGGAAATATATTCTGCCTTTTAAATATTTCCAAAAATATTTTTCTCGGAGGGGGGCTAACTTCCCACACTTCAGAAACCTAAAAATACGAAACAAGCTGATTGTCTTTGCAGAGAGAAAGTCTTTGTCCTGTTAAATTCAAGAGGTAAATTGCTAGTTCAGAGTCTCGACTTTGTAGGTGTGACATCTACACCGCTGTGGCCAAAAATGTTATGATAAAAGGGAAATGTACCACCACTTCTTCCCCCAATAGGTTATGCTGGGGTTAGAGTTCCCAGGATTCCCTGGCCAGAGGAAAAAAGGGGATTGTGGGAGCTGCCATTCTGACACATGACATTGCAAAATGTCGACTTGCCATCTTGCACCCTCTTTCTCTTCTCTGTTTTTTTGGTTGCAGAATTGAGCACGACAACACAGGAATGAATGCCAGCTGGTACCTTGACCGTGTGATTGTGACGGACATGAACAGGCCCCACCTCCGGTTTTATTTCCCATGCAACAATTGGCTGAGTAAAGATGAAGGGGACGGCCTTTATGTGAGAGATTTGATTGGCAGCCTGAACCCTATGGATGTTCCCAAAGGTGCGTCATTGCATACAACAGTGATGATGATGATGATGATGATGATGATAATAATAATAATAATAATTTAATAATAATAAAAGTTGGAAGGGATCTTGGAGGTCTTCTAGTCCAACCCCCTGCTCAGGCAGGAAACCCTGTACCAGTGATGGCGAACCGTTTAGAGACCGAGTGCCCAAACTGCAACCCAAACCCCACTTATGCATCGTCAGGTGCCGGGTGGGTGTGGCCCATTGGGTGGGTGTGGCCCATTGGGTGGGCGTGACTGTGGTGGTAACGGCAGACTGGGTGGGACTAGAAAGTTCAATCAATCAATTCCAACTTTGCAAGACCTTTTTTTTCCCGCGAGAAGTTGAAATTGACTGATTGAACCTTTTCTTTTTTTGCACACCGCGGTGGAGGCCTAAGGTGAAAAGGTTTTTATAAAACCCAGCTGAAGGCCTAGGACTGGGGCGATGGCGCACGTGCCCACAGAGAGGGCTCTGAGTGCCACCTCTGGCACCCGTGCCATAGGTTCGCCACCACTGCCCTATCCCATTTCAGACAAATGGCTGTCCAATCTCTTGTTAAAAACCTCCAATGTTGGAGCATTCACCACTTCTGGAGGCAGGTTGTTCCACTGGTTAATTGTTCTCACTGTCAGGAAGTTTCTCCTTAGTTCCAGGTTGCTTCTCTCTTTGGTTATCCAATCTCTTCTTAAAAACCTCCTGTGTTGTAACAACCACAACCTCTGGAGGCAAATTGTTCCACTGGTTAATTGTTCTATGTCAGGAAATTTCTCCTTAGTTCTAGGTTGTTGATAATAACAACAACAACAACAACAACAAAAAATAGAGTTGGAAGGGAGATAATCTAGTCCAACCCCCTGTTCAGGCAGGAAACCCTATACCATTTTAGCCAAATGGCTGTCCAGTCTCTTCTTAAAAACTTCAAGTGTTGGAGCATTCACTGCTTCTGGAGGCAGGTTGTTCCCCTGGTTAATTGTTCTGACTGTCAGGAAGTTTCTCCTTAGTTCCAAGTTGCTTCTCTCCTTGGTTAGTTTCCATCTGTTGCTTCTCGTCCTGCCTTCAGGGGCTTTGGAGAAGAGCTTGACTGCCTCTTCTTTGGGGCAGCCCCTGAGAGAATGGAACTCTGCTATTGTGTCACCCCTGCTCCTTCTTCGGTTTTTGAAAACCGATTCTGCCCTGTGCTGATCATCTCTGCTGGCTAAAAGTTCATTTTCCGGGCAAGGAACGAAAGGACGAGAAAGGTTTCAAAGGCACAAATGTAAAGCTCAGAAATGACTCTGTTAGACAAGCTGATTTCCTGCGAACTGGTCCTGCCAAAACTGGAGCACGTTTTTCCGTGCTGCTTGGCCTGACTTCACACCATCTTTTCACAAGCAGTGTGGTTTCTTACAAGGAAGATGCTGCAGGTCATGGGGCAAAGCCAGAAAAAAAAAAACTTCTGCTCCGCTGCCAGTGTCGCAGCTTGCCATATGCTAGCAATTATTCTCACATTTAATCCGCCACGGATTCTTATTTACCTAAGTGCTGCTGAAGGCGGTTGATACTGCCTTTTCATCAGGGGTATGAATGACAAAGGCAGGGCTATTGTTCCACCCTGTGGTGTTTTCTTTCCTGTAATAAATTCTTACCTCGAAGTTGCCTTAACTTCCTACCGCAGCAAATGATTTTTTTAAAAAACAACAACAACAACAATTCTCAAACCAGGTCAAGTGACAGACAATTTGGCCACCGGGCTTGGGAGACATTTGAGCAGTGATTAACTTAATTAAAGGCTGTGTGCTGGGCGAAGAACAACGTTGTGTTTTATTGTCCTGCATCTCTAACATCAAGAGAAACTCTTTCGATCTTGAACAGAGGAAAGCAAAACTGCGCCTGAGGGCAGGAGAAGAAGCAACGGATGGAAACTCATCCAGGAGAGACGCAACCTAGAACTAAGGAGAAACTTCCTGAGAGTTAGAACAATTCACCAGTGGAACAACCTGCCTCCAGAAGTGGTGAATGCTCCAACACTGGAGGTTTTTAAGAAAAGACTGGATAACCATCTGTCCGAAATAGTATAGGGCAGTAGTGGCGAACCTATGGCACGCGTGCCAGAAGCGGCACTCAGAGCCCTCTCTGTGGGCACACGCGCCATGCTCCGGAGATGGCAACCGTCTCTCTTCAACCAGCCACCCACTAACTTGCTGTCCATGTGGCTGGATGCATCCCAACATGGCTGGTTTCCCTCCCCCCCATCCTTCCTGGCCTCGCATGCTCTCCTTTTCCTGGACAGGACCCACTGCTTCGCCACCTCAGCTGTCCGCTGGCCGTTGTAATTCGTTGTAGTCCGAGGAATCTAAGGAGGAGGTGGAGGAGGCATTTGAAGGGCCATCAGGGGCAGAGGGAGGCTCGGATGAATTACAGGACTCACCACAGCCACGCCCACCCAGTGGGCCACACCCACCTGGCACCCGGCGATACATGTGGGTTTTGGGTTGCAGTTTGGGCACTCGGTCTCTAAAAGGTTCGCCATCACTGGTGTAGGGTTTCCTGCCTGAGCAGGGGGTTGGACTAGATCAGTGGTTCTCCACCTGTGGGTGGGGACCCCATTTGGGGTCGAACGACCATTTCACGGGGGTCGCCAAACAACACAGTCCGCCATTTTTTCCCCCCTTTTCCTTAGCTGTGCTACTCCCTTTTATTCTATTGGCTTTTGAAAGCCAATAGAATAGACTCTCTTGAATAGAGTCTCATTCTATTGGCTTTCCAAAGCCAATAGGAATTGTCCAGGCTGTCTCTGCCCTGATGAGCCCGCCAAAAGTCCCATTCTGCAAACGGTGCTGCAAGTTGTCTGCAGCGAAGGCGAGCTGTCTGGAAGCTTCCACCCCTCCCTGCTGAGCAACTACTAAAAATGTAAGGAAAAGAGGGCCAGGGGTGGGAGGGGGGAGGCCGGCGGGCGCAGGGAGGGTTGCTGGCGCGTGTGGGGCCTGGCGGGGGCCTCACCTCCCTTGGGCTGGGCCAGCTGGTGGCCCAGCCGGTGGTCAGCCTGCGCCGTCTCTGCCGCTTGCCAGCTACGCCTCGGCCGGCGCAGGGGGTGGCACCACACATGTGCGGCGGTTCCGGGCAGGGAAAGTCGTTGACTTACGACCGGTTGGGTAGTCCTCAACTTACGACCGGTTGGAGTCGCGGCATTAAAAAGGTTGAGAACCATTGGACTAGATGACCTCCAACGTCCCTTCCAGCTCTGTTATCCTGCATTCTGTATTCTGTTATAGGCTCAAGGTGTCCCAAAGGCGCTTTTTTCAAGAGGCAACTGGACTTCCTTTGTTTTTCCTTGAAGACGTTTCGCTGCTCATCCAAGAAGCTTCTTCGGTTCTGACTAAATGGTGGGGAATGGAAGGATTTATATTCCTTGCAGTCCTCTGGTCGTTAGTGCTCTGCGTGTTGACCAGATTTCTGTGTGTTGACCAACAGCCGAAATGACTGCAAGGAGTATAAATCCTTTCTTCACCATTCAGTCAGAACTGAAGAAGCTCCTTGGGTGAGAAGCGAAACGTCTTCAAAGAAAAACAAGAGAGTCCAGTTGACTCTTGAAAAAAAGCACCTTTGGGACAACCAAGAGGGAGAGGACTGAGAATGGTGGCCCCCAATAATGCAGCCCATGAAATTAAAGCCATTTAACAGAAAAAAAGACAGATTTTTTTTTTAAAAAAGGGAGCTTATTTAATAAAGACAAGTAAAGTAGATAATATATTTCAGCTGCAAATTATGATCCTAATGGCGAGATGGCAACCGGAGTGTTTGCACTGTGTGCTTTTTCAAAAGAGTTGTAGCTTGCAGTGTCTCTCCTGCTTGATCAGGGGGCTGGACTAGAAGACCTCCAAGGTCCCTTCCAGCTCTCTTCTCTTCTCTTCTCTTCTCTTCTCTTCTCTTCTCTTCTCTTCTCTTCTCTTCTCTTCTCTTCTCTTCTCTCTGCTCTACTCTACTCTACTCTGCTCTACTCTACTCTACTCCTGTTCTATTCTATTCTATTCTATTCTATTCTATTCTATTCTATTCTATTCTATTCTATTCTATTCTATTCTATTCTATTCTATTCTATTCTATTCTACTCTATTCTATTCTATTCTATATTCTCTCCTCTCCTCTCCTCTTCTCTTTTCGGTATACCTCAGTGTATTCAAACTTTAATTTCAGCTTTCTTTTTATCCGTTCCTCACCTTCAAGGTTTGAATTGCTGTGGGTTTTTTGGTTCTCACGACTGTGCCAGATGTTCAGTTTTACAATGAAATCTAACGTTAAGACGCCACTCCTTTTTTATCTGACCAGCAGAGGGAGAAAGACAACTACTTTACAAGCATTATTTTAAAGGTTTACTACAAATCAAATTCAATGCTTTCTATTAACTTCCAAGACTCTCTGCCTATATTTTCAGCTGATTTTTGTAATGAGAATGTCTGCAGAAATAGCTAGAACACTCTGTGCTGTCCTTATTGGTCTTTTCTCTTCTATCTGAACAAGTTAGGCCTTATAGTAGTAGTAGTAGTAGTAGCAGCAGCAGCAGCAGCAGCAGCAGCAGCAATAGTAGTAATACAAATAATAATAGAGTTGGAAGGGACCTTGGAGATCATCTAATCCAACCCCCTGCTCAGGCAGGAAACCCTACATCATTTCAGACAAATGGCTGTCCAGTCTCTTCTTAAAAACTTTCAGTGTTGGAGCATTCACCACTTCTGGAGGCGGGTTGTTCCACTGGTTGATTGTTCTAAATGTCAGGAAGTTTCTCCTTAGTTCTAGGTTGCTTCTCTCCTTGATGAGTTTCCA
Organism: Crotalus adamanteus; assembly: GCA_039797435.1. Classification (NCBI taxonomy): domain Eukaryota; kingdom Metazoa; phylum Chordata; class Lepidosauria; order Squamata; family Viperidae; genus Crotalus; species Crotalus adamanteus. The sequence goes on along the minus strand of CM077919.1, from coordinate 283,461,749 downwards.
TCCGTTGCTTCTTGTCCTGCCTTCAGGCGCTTTGGAGAATAGCTTGACTCCCTCTTCTTTGGGGCAGCCCCTCAGATACTGGAAGACTGCTATCATGTCCCCCCTCGTCCTTCTCTTCCTTGAACTGGACATACCCAATTCCAGCAGCCTTTCCTTTTATGTTTTAACCTCCAGTCCCCTGATCATTTTTGTTGCTCTTCTCTGCACTCTTTCTAGAGTCTCAGCATCTTTTTTACATTCTGGTGGCCAAAACTGGATGCAGGATTCCAAGTGTGGCCTTACCACGGCCTTGTAAAGTGGTATTAACCCTTCACCTAATCTTATCTATTTAGTCATGTCGGACCTTGGAGAGTCAATGGACCAGGTCTCTCCGCATCTTTTTCTCCTCTTTTTTTTCTTAAAAAAATTAATTTTATTGATTTATCAAAATATAAAACACAAACAGAATTTTTTTAAAAGAGTGATAGAGAATCCGAAAAGAGGGAAGGCGGACGAAAAAGAAGATCGTGCAAGAAAAGAAAAGAAGAAATGAACAAGGCGCCAACTTCCGACTCTCTTGAACCCAGTAGAAGATAACAGCACGAGTTACAACTTTTTGCTTTTGCACATCACAATGTGCGCAAACCATTTCTATAACAGTAGGCCTGTCTGATTCACAAAAAACAAAATCAAGTTGTCGTTTTTTTTCTCAATGCCAGTTGTTGTTTTCTTTCCCATTGAAGCAACTTCGAGAGAGAAGCTAACTTAAATATCTTCTCATCTTGGGATAAAAGGATCAGTTTAACCATCTCTACTTCCACATTGCTCCCCGTCTTCTGATCTTGCACTACGGGTAGTCCTCGGCTTACAACACTTCACTTAGTGAACGCTCAGAGTTACAACGGCACTGAAAAAAAAAGCGACTTATGACCGTTTTTTCACAGTGACGAACTTGATCGCATCCCCCACGGTCAAGGGATCAAAATCCAGGCGCTTGGCAACTGATTCATGTTTATGACAGTTGCTGTTGTCCCAAGGTCATGTGATCCCCTTTTGTGACCTTTTGGCGAGCTAAATCAATCGGGGAAGTGAGATTAAAAACCGGGTAATTTACTGAACAACAATTAACTAGTGGAACTACTTGCCTCCAGAAGTTATGGATGCTCCAACACTGAAGGTTTTTAAGAAGAGATTTGACAGCTATTTGTCTGAAATGGTATAGGGTTTCCTACATGAGCAGGGGGTTGGACTAGATGACCTCCGAAGTCCCTTCCAATCCCTTCTATTAGAACAGAATAGAATAGAATAGAATAGAATAGAATAGAATTAGATAATGGAATGGAATGGAATGGAATAGAATAGAATGGAATGGAACAGAATAACAGAGATAGAATAGAATAGAATAGAATAGAATAGAATAGAATAGAATAGAATAGAATAGAATAGAATAGAATAGAATAGAATTAGATAATGGAATGGAATGGAATAGAATGGAATGGAACAGAATAACAGAGATAGAATAGAATAGAATAGAATAGAATAGAATGTAGAATGGAATGGAATAGCATATCATAGCATAGCATAGCATAGCATAGCATAGCATAGCATAGCATAGCATAGAATAGAATACTTTATTTGGCCACATGTGATTAGGCACACAAGGAATTAGTCTCTATTGCAGAAACTCTCAGTATACATGCAAAGCAACAGAGTAATAAATAATCATCATAATAATACCAGTAAGAGGGCATTGTACTCTTTTTGCTGGCTCGCACACTGGAGCATCAGTACAGCCATCTAACTGAGCCCTAAGAATGTTGCAACTCACAAAAAAGAGTGGTTATTTTTCCACGAGATTGCTGGGTCCAGAGCTTACAAGTTAAGTTCAAATGCAAATGCACGTTTGCGGTACTTCCAGCTTGCTTGATCGTTCCTCGGACATCTATGCCTCTGTGTTAATTAATTGTACGATGTGTTTCCCCCCTCCCTGCAGTAAACAAATATGTGGTCCGAGTGTTTACAGGTGATGTCAATGGCAGTGGAACAGATGCTGATGTTTTCATTAACATCTTCGGGCAGAACGGAGACACAGGTACCCTTTCCTAACGCACATTTACATAGACTAATGTATGCTGGTCTCCTAATAAGGGAGATGGGCGATTATTCAATATGATCAATAATATAAATATTTCCCTTCGGAATCTCTAGCAAAGCACAGTTCCCAGAATGAAGACCTATGACGTCATTCTGACAAAGTTGTCTTGTTTCTTAAGCCATTTTAAAGATCCTCCATTCCTGGACCCGGATGTTGATTTTTAAGAACAAAACCCAAACCTAACAGCAGTTCAACTGCGGAATTAGTTATCTAGGGAATTGAGGGCTTCTTATTCAAGGGGTATGTTTGATGCCAAGTGCCAGAGAAATCAGAAGATCAGACAATTCAAGTGAGTAGGAAGATTCATGGCAAGCTTAAGCTCTCTATGAAAATCTGACCAATTGACCATTAAGGGAAATGATAACAGAGGTATTCAAGGTGGACTAGACTTAGATCTCTTGCCGACACCCAGGGATTCGAGATTTATAACACGTTTGACTCCCTCCCTCCCTCCCTCGGGCTCAGCCTGATCACCTTCTACGTTTGAACAGAGATTAGACAATTGTTTGGGGATGCCTTAATTTAGATTCTTGCATGGAACAGAAGTCTCTGATACTACAATTGGAGTGGACATGCTTTAAACTGTTTGGAGAAAGAAAAGAGCAAACGCAAGGAAATTTGTAGCACCATTTCCACAATTTCCAATCCCTTTGCTGCTTTCCGTCGTGCTGCAGGTATTCACATCTGAAGCAAAATTTTCAGCAAGTAGGTTGAGAAAATGGAACCAAATCTGAAATGCAGAGTTGACTCTTTGGACTGTTTCAAGTTGTGCCCTTTCCCAATTAGAATTCACTCCTTATTTGGTGCCGTTGCTTTGTTTGAGACAGTAAGGTGAAGCAGTTAAGGTGCTAACGTAGAAACCAATGCCATCTTTGTCTCTCCCTCTCTCCTTCTCCCTCTCTCTCCCACTCCCTCTCCCTCTCTTTCTCCCTTCCTCCCTCTCCCTTTCTCTCCCTCTCTCTCGCCTTCCCTCTCCCTTTCTCTCTCCCCTTTCTCTCCCTCTCTCTTTCCTCCCCTCCCTCCCTCCCTCCCTCTCCCTCTCCCTTCCTCCCTCCCCCTCTCTCCCTCCCTCTCCCTTTCTCTCTCCTTCTCTCTTTCCCTCCCTCTCCCTCTCTCTCCCTTTCTCTCTCCCTCCCTCTCCCTCTCTTTCTCCCTTCCTCCCTCTCCCTTTCTCTCTCCCTCCCTCTCCCTTTCTCTCTCCCTCTCTTTCTCCCTCTCTTTCTCCCTCCCTCCCTCTCCCTCTCTTTCTCCCTCCCTCCCTCTCCCTCTCTCTCCCTCCCTTTCTTTCTCCCCTCTCCCTCCCTATCCCTTTCTCTCTCCCTCCCTCCCTCTCTTTCTCCCTTCCTCCCTCTCCCTCTCTCTCCCTCCCTCTCCCTTTCTCTCTCCCTCTCTTTCTCCCTCCCTCCCTCTTCCTCTCTTTCTCCCTCCCTCCCTCTCCCTCTCTCTCCCTCCATCTCCCTTTCTTTCTCCCCTCTCCCTCCCTATCCCTTTCTCTCTCTCTCCCTCCCTCTCTTTCTCCCTTCCTCTCCCTCTCTCTCCCTCCCTCTCCCTTTCTCTCTCCCTCTCTTTCTCCCTCCCTCCCTCTTCCTCTCTTTCTCCCTCCCTCCCTCTCCCTCTCTCTCCCTCCCCCTCCCTTTCTTTCTCCCCTCTCCCTCCCTATCCCTTTCTCTCTCTCTCCCTCCCTCTCTTTCTCCCTCCCTCCCTCTCCCTCTCTCTCCCTCCATCTCCCTTTCTTTCTCCCCTCTCCCTCCCTATCCCTTTCTCTCTCTCTCCCTCCCTCTCTTTCTCCCTCCCTCCCTCTCCCTCTCTCTCCCTCCCCCTCCCTTTCTTTCTCCCCTCTCCCTCCCTATCCCTTTCTCTCTCTCTCCCTCCCTCTCTTTCTCCCTCCCTCCCTCTCCCTCTCTCTCCCTCCATCTCCCTTTCTTTCTCCCCTCTCCCTCCCTATCCCTTTCTCTCTCTCTCCCTCCCTCTCTTTCTCCCTTCCTCTCCCTCTCTCTCCCTCCCTCTCCCTTTCTCTCTCCCTCTCTTTCTCCCTCCCTCCCTCTTCCTCTCTTTCTCCCTCCCTCCCTCTCCCTCTCTCTCCCTTCCTCTCCCTTTCTTTCTCCCCTCTCCCTCCCTATCCCTTTCTCTCTCTCTCCCTGCCTCTCTTTCTCCCTTCCTCCGTCTCCCTCCCTCTCCCTTTCTCTCTCCCTCTCTTTCTCCCTCCCTCCCTCTCCCTCTCTTTCTCCCTCCCTCCCTCCCTCCCTCTCCCTCTCTCTCCCTCCCTCTCCCTTTCTTTCTCCCCTCTCCCTCCCTATCCCTTTCTCTCTCCCTCCCTCCCTCTCTTTCTCCCTTCCTCCCTCTCCCTCTCTCTCCCTTTCTCTCTCCCTCTCTTTCTCCCTCCCTCCCTCTCCCTCTCTTTCTCCCTTCCTCCCTCTCCTTCTCTCTCCCTCCCTCTCTTTCTCCCTCCCTCCCTCTCCTTCCCTCTCCTCTCTCTCTCTTTCCTTATTTGTTTGTCTTTGATTATGTTTGCTGCCTAGGGGAGCGCAGATTGGACAATGACAAGGACAATTTTGAGAGAGGGGCAGAAGACAAGTTCACCCTTGATGCTCCCAATCTGGGCAGGCTCAGGAAAATCACCATTGGCCATAACAACAAGGGAAGCTCGGCTGGATGGTTCCTTGACAAGGTTTGCTATAAGTTATTTATCGATTAGTTCGGCCACCAAATCAGAAAGACCGAATTAGGCTTATGTCATCTCTGTAGCCGAATGCAAGGACAGAGGGGAAGGTCCTTCCTCCTTTGTAAGCCTCTGTGACCTGCCTGAGGGCTCCCCAGTCAAGCCAGTGACCTCTCCCTAATGGTCAGTGGCTCATCAGGTTCTGAAAGGTTAATATCATTGGATTTGGATCACCAACCCTTGAGACAACGTTGAACTTTTGTTGGTAAGAATGGTTAGTATGTCTAGTTTAACGAAGAGAAGGACCAGGGGGGACATGATGGTCCAATCTCTCAGGGGCTGCCCCAAAGAAGAGGGAGACAAGCTCTTCTCCAAAGCCCTGAAGGCAGGACAAGAAGCAACGGATGGAAACTGATCAAGGAGAGAAGCAACCTGGAACTAAGGAGGAATTTCCTGACAGTTAGAACAATTAATCAGTGGAGGAGGAGGAGGAGGAGGAGGAGGAGGATTACAACCAAAGAGAGAAGCAACCTGGAATTAAGGAGAAACTTCCTGTCAGTGAGAACAATTAACCAGTGGAACAACCTGCCTCCAGAAGCAGTAAATGCTCCAACACTGGAAGTTTTTAAGAAGAGACTGGACAGCCATTTGTCCGAAATGGTGTAGGGTTTCCTGCCTGAGCAGGGGGTTGGACTAGATGACCTCCAAGGTCCCTTCCAACTTTAGTAGTAGTAGTAGTAGCAGCAGCAGCAGCAGTAGTAGTAGTAGTAATAGTAGTATTGATAGATGATAGATAGAATGATAGAATAGATAAATAGATAGACAGAAAGACAGACAGACCGATAATATGATGGATGGATGGATGGATAGATGGATGGATGGATAGATAGATAGATAGATAGATGGATGAGAGAAGAGAGAAGAGAGAGATGAGAGATGAGAGAGAGATGGAAACAGAGACAGAGATGGTATAGGGTTTCCTGCCTGAGCAGGGGGTTGGACTAGATGACCTCCAAGGTCCCTTCCAACTCTGTTATTCTATTCTATTTAGGCAGTATTCAGTATACGGTAGCATTCAGACATGAGGGGTCCTTGAATGAAGGACTAAGAGGTTCTAAGGTGCTGCCACAAAGGGGTTAAGGGGTCCACCTCTTCTCCAAAGCCCCTGAAGGCAGGACAAGAAGCAACGGATGGAAACTAATCAAGGAGAGAAGCAACCTGGAACTAAGGAGAAACTTCCTGACAGTTAGAACAATTAACCAGTGGAACCACCTGCCTCCAGAAGCGGTGAATGCTCCAACACTGGAAGTTTTTAAGAAGAGGCTGGACAGCCATTGGTCCGAAATGGTATAGGGTCTCCTGCTTGAGCAGGGGGTGGACTAGAATAAGGTTTCAAAACCTGGTAACTTTAAGACTTGTGGACATGCTGGCTGAGGAATTCTGGGAGTTGAAGTGCACAAGTCTTAAAGTTGCCAGGTTTGCAGACCCCTGGCCTTGAAGACCTCCGAGGTCCCTTCCCATTGTTATTCTGTTAAGAAAGACAATGTTCTCAATGAATGCCTGTGGGTAAAAATCTGCACTGTATGTTGCAAAATAGGTTCGAATGCAGATAGTTGTACTGCTTCTCCCCTGGCTGATGAGACATTCTGCTCTGATCATAGGTTATTATTGAAGACATTGGCAACAAGTCAGTGTATCAGTTCCCAAGTTACCGATGGTTTGCACTGGATGAAGATGATGGCAAAATCCAGCGCGACATTCTTGTGGGAGGAACAGAGGCAACTGGTAAATGTGTTTTTGAGTTGAAAGTGATGAAGACAAGACAGCCGCAGGATGAACTGGAGTGAAAGAGGCCCAGGGCATAGAGGGAGAATACAGTGGAGGGGAGGGGAGGGGAAGGGAAGAGAAGAGAAAATAGAGTAGAATATAGAATAGAATAGAATAGAATAGAATAGAATAGAATAGAATAGAATAGAAAATACAGAATAGAATGGAATAAAAATGGAATAGAATAGAATAGAATAGAATAGAACAGAACAGAACAGAATATAGAATAGAATGGAATAGAATAGAATAGAATAGAATAGATATTGGAATATAGAATAGAATAGAATAGAATAGAATAGAATAGAATAGAAGAGAATAGAAATACAGAATAGAATAGAATAGAATAAATAGAATAGAATAGAAAATACGGAATAGAATAGAATAGAAAATACGGAATAGAATAGAATAAAATGGAATAAAAATGGAATAGTATAGAACAGAACAGCACAGAACGGAACGGAACAGAATAGAATAGAAAAGAATAGAAAATGGAGGTTAACACACAAAGCTAGCTTAGCATGTTGTGGAAATGCAGCTGCTAAATCTTTATTCAACCTGGGTAAAGATGTAAATACAGCAACCGGGCTTGATCATTTCTTTTGCATTTCTCCCGGTGATGGCTATTGAGCTTCCTTTATCCTTTGAAAAAGTGCTGGTGCTTGTTTTTCTAAATGGCACAAATTCCTTCACCTTGAGGCTGAAGATCAGAAGTCCCCAAACCTCCCAGACTGAAAGATAAAAAAACCAACCAACCAAAAAACAAAAACAAAAACAAAAAGACCTAGCCCAAAAGCCTGGGTCCTTCTTGATGTCTTCTTTTGAGGTTTAAGTGAACCAGAGGAAACGAAGGAGGTTGAAGAGATATAATTGCACAGAAAGAGTCAGGACATTCATATTTACCATTTATAATATAACGTAATGTAATGTAGTGTAGTGTAGTGTAGTGTAGTGTAGTGTAGTGTAGTGTAGTGTAGTGTAGTGTAGTAGAGTAGAATAGAAATTGGAATATGGAATATGGAACAGAACAGAACAGAATAGAATAGAAATTAGAATATGGAATTGAATAGGTATTGGAATATAGAACAGAACAGAACAGAATAGAATAGAATAGAACAGAACAGAACAGAACAGAACAGAATAGAATAGAATAGAATAGAATAGAGCTGGAAGGGACCTTGGAGGTCTTCTAGTCCAGCCCCCTGCTCAAGCAGGAGAACCTATACCATCTCAGACAAGTGACTGTCCAGTCTCTTCTTAAAAACCTCCAGTGATGGAGCATCCACAATTTCTGAAGGCAACTTCTCTTCCACTGGTTGATTGTCCTCCCTGTTAGGAATTTTCTCCTTAATTCCAGGTTGCTTCTCTCCTTTGTCAGTTTCCAACCATTGTTTCCTCTCCTGCCCTCTGGTGCTTTGGAGAATAACGTGACCCCCTCCTCCTCCTCTTTGTGGCAGCCCCTCAAATATGAGAATACTGCTTTCAGGTCGCCCCTGTTTCTTCTTTCTTTGGATTAGCCAAACCCAGTTCCAGCAACTGTTTCATTCTTGGCCACTTGTCATCCTTTCCGCCCAGGATAATTGCACAGAGATTTCCTTCTGGTTTGAACGGAATTTCAAAAGCCAATTCTCTTCCATCCAATTAAAAGAAGAGCAAATAGACAGAGAGGGGGAAAAAAACAATAACAACAACTGCAGGAAACAGTTCAGAGGTTTTGTTTTGTTTCGCTGGCTTATTGTCTTAGTGTTTTCCCAAGTTAGGCCATGATATCTTGCAAGTCAGACTCGAAATGGGTGAGTGCCCAATCCAAAATGCAAACCAGGACTTGTCCTTTCAAAAAAGTATCCCACGCCGGTGCGCTAATAAGGCTTCCCAGAATCCCCTGCTCCCTGGGGAAGGAAACGGGGGGGGGGAACGAATGCAGAACTCAGAAGCATCTGGGCAAACAGCGTGCATGCTGGGAAGCTGAGCCTAATCCAAGAATCCTGCCAGCGGATTCCCAGCCTCCATCGGCATGAGTTGCCCTTTTGAAGCAGCTCCATTATTCATCTCAGCAATTATTTGATGAGGGAAAAAAATATCACTTTATGCAGAAGAATTTTGGCTTGAAAACAGACGGGCCTTCGTTCTGTGGCTTATGGAAGTTCTCCTACTTCTCTGACTTTTTCTAGAGTCTCAACATCTGTTTTACATCGTGGTGACCAAAACTGGATGCCGTATTCCAAGTGTGGCCTTACCAAGGCCTTGTAAAGTGGTATTAACCCTTCACGTGATCTTGATTCTGTCCCTCTGTTCATGCAGCCTAGCACTGCGTCGGCTTTTTTGGCAGCTGCAGCACACTGCAGCTGCCAAAACTGAAGTTTCTCTTCCCATCCCAGAACTGAAGAAGCTTCTTGGATGGGAATGGAAACTTCTTCAAGGAAAAACAAACAAACTGCTTTTTTGGCAGCTGCAGCACACGGCTGGCTCATATTTAAGGGATTGTCCACTAGTCCAGGGCTTTTCAACCTTTTCACCCATTGTACCACTTTTACGATACGGCAACATCCGAGGACCACCCATCCCCTAGCAAGGTGTCAAAAACGTGATGACAAAAAAAAAAAAAAGGAAAAAAGTGAAGTACAGGTAGTCCTTGACTTACAGCAGTTTGCTCAGTGACTGTTGGAAGTTACAATGGCACTGAAAAAAGTGCCCCCCAAGCCACAGCCGAGCAAGACACCTGCCTGCCCGCCCGGCCGTGCTCTTCCTCCTGTCCGAAGTTTTCATTGTTGTGAGCATTTCTGTTGAGGATTGGCAGCGGGGGTGGGGTGGGGGGGTGTTTGGTTTTTATTCCCCCCGTCTGCTGGGTGGTTGCAGCAGGTTTTGATCCCTTCCCATGACCCTGGGACACTGTGACCGTCATAAATATGAATCGGTTGCCAAGCATCTGAATGTAAATCACAAGACCCTGGAGAGGCTGCAACATTCCAGCTGATTGGTGCTTCTGATTGGTGCTTCTTCTGGTTCCAGCTGGAGCCTGGCGCTGATCCTGGTGCTTCCACTGAGCCCTGACAGCCCCGAAGAAGCGCGATCAGATGGAAAGCGGCACTGATCCTGGTGCTTCCACTGAGCCCCGACAGCCCTGCAGCTCCAGCCGTCTCTCGCTCAGGCTTGTGCGGTGCTGCCACCGGTTCTGAATTACTAGACCAGGATTCCTAGGTCTACTGGTTAAGAAACCAGGCTAGAAAGCAGGAATTACAGACCTGCCTTAGCCATGAAAGCCAGCTGGGTGACCTTGGGCCAAATCACCAGGAGGCTCTGAGTTCCAGACCTGCCTTAGCTATGAAAGTCATCTGAGTGACCTTGGGCCAGTCCCTCACTCTCACACAACCCACCTCTCAAGGTTGCTGTTGTGGGTAAAAGACGAGGAGGAAGTTGTGTTGGATAGGCTTGTTGCCTTGAGTTATTTGTAAAAATAATAAAGGTGGAATAGAAATCAATCAAACGCAGCGTGCAGGGCTGCCAGGTGACGATCCTATGTAGTGACAGCTGCCTGTCAGCTGATGAAGCTGTTACGTGTTGCGTGTGTGTTTGTGCCTGTGCGTGCATAAGACAAAGACTTCAATTACTCCACCTGAGTCCATGACTGGTTATAGCTAGACAGGGCTGGGGAACTACGAGCCCTTTCTGACTTGTGGACTTCAACTCCCATAATTCCTGAGCCAGCATGGGGGGAACTTTGGCCCCTTCATGACTGCTGGACTTCAACTCCCAGAATTCCTGAGCCAGCATGAGGGAAACTATGGCCCCTTCATGACTGGTGGACTTCAACTCCCAGAATTCCTGAGCCAGCATGAGGGAAACTTTGGCCCCTTCATGACTCGTGGACTTCAACTCCCAGAATTCCTGAGCCAGCATGAGGGAAACTATGGTCCCTTCATGACTGCTGGACTTCAACTCCCAGAATTCCTGAGCCAGCATGAGGGAAACTATGGCCCCTTCATGACTGGTGGACTTCAACTCCCAGAATTCCTGAGCCAGCATGAGGGAAACTTTGGCCCCTTCATGACTCGTGGACTTCAACTCCCAGAATTCCTGAGCCAGCATGAGGGAAACTATGGCCCCTTCATGACTGGTGGACTTCAACTCCCAGAATTCCTGAGCCAGCATGGCTCAGCTTGGAAACCTCTCCCTTTCCCCTCAGCATGGCTGGCTCAGGAATTCTGGGAGTTGAAGTCCACAAGTCATGAAGGGGCCAAGGTTGCCTACCCCTGGCCTAGGCCGCTTTATGACTTGTGGACTTCAACTCCCAGAATTCCCTCTGCCTGCATGGCTCAGCTTGGAAACCTCTCCCTTTCCCCTCAGCATGGCTGGCTCAGGAATTCTGGGAGTTGAAGTCCACAGGTCAGAAAAAGGCTATCGTTCCCGGGAGGTAGCCATACATTGAATACGATGGAGACAGTCATTAGACATTAGTAATAGTAATAGTAGTAAAGTTGGAAGGGACCTTGGAGGTCATCTAGTCCAACCCCTGCTCAGGCAGGAAACCCTACACCATTTCGGACAAATGGCTGTCCAGTCTCTTCTTAAAAACTTCCAGTGTTGGAGCATTCACCGCTTCTGGAGGCAGGTTGTTCCACTGGTTAATTGTTCTCACTGTCAGGAAGTTTCTCCGTAGTTCTAGGTTGCTTCTCTCCTTGATTAGTTTCCACCCGTTGCTTCTGGTCCTGCCTTCAGGCGCTTTGGAGAATGGCTTGACTCCCTCTTCTTTGGGGCAGCCCCTGAGAGATTGGAACAATGCTATCATGTCCCCTCTTGTCCTTCTCTTCGTTAAACTAGACATACCCAATTCTAGCAACCATTCCTTATAGGTTTTAGCCTCCAGTCCCCTAATAAGCACATCACTAGTAAGGTCATTGTGGTACCTGCCTTTCGCATTCTGTTTTATCACACTCCCCTCCCACCCACTCAGGTATTGTGTACAACGTGGCAGTGATGACCGGGGATGTCAGAGGGGCAGGAACCAACTCCAAGATTCATATCGTCATGCACGGCTCCAAAGGGCTGAAAAACAGCGGGAAGATTTTTCTGGAAGGAGGGAAGTTTGAACGGAGCAGGACCGACCTTTTCAACATCGAGATTGCGGCTCTCTTGAGCCCCTTAAGTCGCATCTCCATCGGGCACGATAACGCTGGCATCAGCTGCGGCTGGTATTGTCAGAAGGTAAGGACTTAATAATAATTATAAAGGTGGAAGGGACCTCGGAGGTCATCTAGTCCAACCCCCTGCTCAGGCAGGAAACCCTATATACCATTTCAGACAAATGGCTGTCCAGTCTTTTCTTAAAAAATTCCAGTGTTGGGGCATTCACCGTTTCTGGAGGCAGGTTGCTCCACTGGTTAATTGTTCTATCTGTCAGGAAGTTTCTCCTTAGATACCGGAAGATGGCTATCATGTCACCCCTGTTTCTTCTTTTCTTTAGACTAGCCAAACCCAAACTGAACATCAATTAACCGGGATTGTTCATTTTGTCTCCCTCGGCCAGGTGGTGGTCTACTGCCCGTTTACTGGCATTGAACAGACATTTCCCTGTGGGAAGTGGCTGGACGAGAACGAAGCGGACGGTCTGGTGGAACGGGAACTCTACGAGATGGTCTCCCTGCGTCAGAAAAGACTGAAAAGTAAGGGGGAGGGGAAAAAAATCTTGCTTTCCATTTCTTTATAAATACATGTAGTCCTCAACTTATGACCACACCCGAGCCCAATTTTTCCATCGTTAAGTGAGACGGTTGCCCCCTTTTACAACCTCTCCTGCTGCCGTTGTTAAGTAAATCACTGCAAGCTGTTCAGTGAGTCATTCGGTCATTAAGTGAATCCATATTCCCCCATCGACTTCACTCGTCGGAAGCTGGCTGGGATGGTTGCAAAGGGTGATCACCTAACCCCAGGACGGTGCAACTGTCCTAAGTACATGCCAGTTTCCCAGCGTCCAAATTTTGATCACGTGACCACGGGGATTCTAGAAAGCTCTAAATCCGAAAACTGGTCATAAGTCAATTTTTCCATTGCCATTGCAATGTCAAGTGGTCACTAAACCAATGTTTGTAAGCCGAGAACTACTAGTAAATGCTCCGCTATTAGGTAGCATTTGTACAGTTCTTTTTTTTTACTAGACATATAGGTCTGATCCATTTTATTCTTTGTTGTGAGTACACAATGAAACTGTGACAGAATTATATCAGGGTTTTAACATAACCTCTGGACTTTTCTAGTTTTTTAGGAAAGGATGATAAAGGATAAAGGTAAAGGTAAAGGTTTTTCCCGTCTGTTAAATTGTTGAAGGAAAAGTCTTCATCATGGTTCAGTCCAAGCCAGGAATAAACAACATGGCAACTGCTTTAGAAAGAAGGTTTCAGTTTATTGAAGAGGAGAGCCAGACAGAAAGATGGCTCTGGAAGAAAAGAGAGAGCGAGCACATGTAGGGAGTGGGTTTTTATACCTTCTGGAGCCTTTTGTTTGGAGTTGTTCCTGTGGCGTGAACTTTGACCTGAGTCTGAGTGTGCCTTTCTGGTATTCTGATGGTGGTGGGTTAATCCTATTATGTCCCAAGGGTCATATGCTGCTTCCATAGGGCTGGGGCTGATGATTCTTAGATTTTTGGTGTGTTGATTCTAGGGATCTTTCTTCCTAATCCCAGTTTCCTGACTTCAGTCTTTCTGACAAGATTATCACATCTGCAATTCTACAGACTTGTTTTCTGTTTGGGGTAGAGAGACTTGGGGGAGGGGCAGGGTTGGTTTCCAGGTTTCCAAGCAGAAGTCACAGAACAAGAGATCAGCAACAATACACACAACACTCCAAGGAATCAGCGTTTGTTCCCGACAAATGCCTCTCCCCACAGTGTCTCCTTATGTCTCATTCTCCAGATGTGCCTTGTGGAGAGGGGCGGGACGCTCTCCTCCCGAGTAGTTGAGCCTGCCTGTGTTGTTCCCTCCTTCTCTCCACTCTCCGTGCTCTAGGATCAGGAGGGGGTGCCCCCTGCTCATCGCCTGAACTCTGCCTCTCCTGTTCATCCTGTCCCACTCCTGAAAGGCCCTGCCCTGCCTCAGCCCCACATCCCTGTGAAGCCACAGACACCTCTCCCTCGGCCTCCGTAGGATCCCGTTCCAGTTCATTTTCCTCTGCAGATTCAGGCTCCGACGGAGCACGAGGCCTCTGGACTTCACATTGCTATTTTTTTTTTTAGGGAAGGATGACAAAGGATAGGATCCTTTTAAGGCTGCTTCTCTTTTGCAGCTCTTCTTCAAATGACCACAACACCCTGCACAAGGGGAAATCATCTTTTATAGAGAAGGTCACACTCCAGTAACTTTCGGGCTTTGATTTCGTGCAACTCTGAAAAAACAAAAAAAAAGCCAGAAGCGCAGAATAACACCATACACTACCCCCCCCCAAAAATGTATTGCATTCTCTCTTTCCCTCCCAAGGAAAGATAAATGTTAACCGTATCTTATTCCTGCAATTGTCTCTCTTATCGTGGATCTGCTGGGATCAAGCCATCTAAATCTGCTCCTAGCGTGCTGATTATTATTATGGTTTTTTTTTTTTTGGACAGCCCTTCCTTTCCGAGGAACAAAACATTTATTTATCCACTTACTTTAACTTCCCGTTAAAGGTTTAATCTGTACAGAATGACTTTAGATTACAGGAGCTCTAATCTCCCACTTTATTTGTGCGAGTCTGTTGAAACAACCTCGTTGTCTCTTACGGTTAAGAAGATAACTGTTCAGGTTGTACTTCACAGAAAGAAAAGTCTGAGGAAGACATTTTTGTGCCTGAGTCAGAACTGGAACCAGGGAGGTGGGAGGATGGAGTAGCCTTTGATCTCCCCGTGATCCTATTAGTGCATTTGGTTTCTCTTGCCTAAATGTAGAACCTTCCTTTTTTCACCATTGAATTTCATTTTGTTAGATAGCGCCCAGTGTTCAAGTCTGTCCAGATCCTCCTGTATCCTAAGCCTGTCTTCTGGAGGGTTGGCTATTCCTGCCAGTCCAACCCCCTGCTCAGGCAGGAGACCCTATACCATTTCAGACCAATGGCTGTCCAGTCTCTTCTTAAAAACTTCCAGTGTTGGAGTATTCACCGCTTCTGGAGGCAGGTGGTTCCACTGGTTAGTTGTTGTAACTATCAGGAAGTTTCTCCTTAGTTGCAGGTTGCTTCTCTCCTTGATTTAGTTTCCATCCATTGCTTCTTGTCCTGCCTTCAGGCGCTTTGGAGAATACTTGACCCCTTCGTCTTTGTGTTGGCCTCTTAGATATTGGAACACCACTATTATGTTACTCCTAGTCCTTTTTTTAGTTAAACTAGACATACGCAATTCCTGCAACCGTTCTTTGTATGTTTTAGCCTCCAGTCCCCTGATCCTCTTTGTTGCTCTTCTCTGCACTCTTTCTAGAGTCTCAGCATCTTTTTTTACATCGTGGTGACCAAAACTGAATGCAGGATTCCAAGGGTGGCCTTAGCAAGGCCTTGTAAAGTGGTATTAACACTTCACGTGATCTTGATTCTGTCCCTCTGTTAATGCAGCCCAGCACTGTGTTGGCCTTTTTGGCAGCTGCAGCACATGGCTGGCTCCTATTTAGGTGATTGTCCACTAGGATTCCCTCTCACAGTTACTACTATTGAGCAAGATACCCCCTATACTATACCTGTGCATTTGGTTTCTCTTGCCTAAATGTAGAACCTTGCTTTTTTCACCATTGAATTTCATTTTGTTAGATAGCAATCTGTCCAGATCCTTCTGTATCTTAAGCCTGTCTTCTGGAGTGTTGGCTATTCCTGCCAGCTTGGTGTTATAATAGGAGACTAGAATAATAAAATAGAATAATAGGAGACTCCTATACCATTTCAGACAATCCAGCTCAGAGAACACCAAGGATCCCACAGTCCTCCTCCCCCTCCTCCTCCTCCTCCTCCTCCCCCTCCTCCTCCCCCTCCTCCTCCTCCTCCTCCTCCCCCTCCTCCTCCTCCCCCTCCTCCTCCTCCTCCTCCTCCTCCCAAAAGGATAACATGCTGAACAGAAATGCAAGCTAGGATGCTTGATCCAAATTCCCAATGTGCTATACATGTCACAATATTGCAAGAGAACGAAAAAAAACATCACTCCAATTATTCTTGTGATTTTAATTATTAAATGAAAAGCTATTCATAGGACTGTGAATCCAATCAAGTTAATGTATGGACGCTCAATTTGTCTTTAGGTTCTTTTTTATTTTTTTAAAATTGTTTGCCCTTTATCACCCATCCGGTCATTTTTAAAAATATCTAATTTTTTTTAAAAATGTATTTTTTTGATAGAAAATCCTTGGTCGCTGTGGATCTGGACAAGTGACATTAAAGGTGCAGGAACAGACGCGCCCATCTTCCTCCAGGTTTACGGTGACAAAGGAAAATCCGATGAAATGAAATTGGATAATAACTCTGACAACTTTGAAGCTGGCCAAACTGACAAGTTCATGGTAGGGTTCCTTGTGTTATATTTGTGCTTCAAGCTCAGTGGAAATGTTGTTATTCGCAACGTGGTGACACAGTGGTTGGAATGCAATATTGCAGGCCAACTCTTCCCACAGCTAGGAGTTCGATCCTGACAGGGCTTCAGGTTGACTCAGCCTTCCGTCCTTCGAGGTCGGTAAAATGAGGACCCAGATGGTTGGGGGCAAATATGCTGCCTCTGTAAACCACTTAGAGCAGGCTGTAAAGCCCTGCGAAGAGGGATATAAGTCTAAGTGCTATGGCTAAATGTGAAGGAAGGAAGGAAGGAGAGGGAGGGAAGGAGGGAGGCAGGGAGGGAGGGATGGAAGGAAGGAAGGAAGGAAGGAGAGGGAAGGAAGGAGAGGGAAGGAGGGAAGGAAGAAAGGAAGGAAGGAAGGAAGGAAGGAAGGAAGGAAGGAGAGGGCAGGAAGTAGAGGGAAGGAAGGAGAGGGAGGGAGGGAGGGAAGGAGGGAGGCAGGGAAGGAAGGAAGGAAGGAGAGGGAAGGAGGGAAGGAAGGAAGGAAGGAAGGAAGGAAGGGAAGAAAGAAAGGAAGGAAGGAGAGGGAAGGAAGGAGAGGGAGGGAGGGAGGGAGAGGGAGGGAGAGAAGGAAGGGAGAGAGAGGGAGGGAGGGAGAGAAGGAAGGGAGGGAGGAAAGAAGAAAGGAAGGAAGGAAGGAAGGAGAGGGAAGAAAGAAAGGAAGGAAGGAGAGGGCAGGAAGAAAGGAAGGAGAGGGAAGGAAGGAAGGAAGGAGAGGGAAGGAAGGAGAGGGAGGGAGGGAGAGAAGGAAGGAAGGAAGGAAGGAGAGGGAAGGAAGGAGGGAGGGAAGGAAGGAGGGAAGGGTGACAACCTCCCCCCTTCTCACTTTGGGAGGCTTTTTGCTTCTTGGGGATCTTTTCCAGGAAATTAAGTATAAAATAGGAGAGAGAAGGTGAAACTCCTCACCCAGTTTCAAGCACGCTGTTCACTGTTGTGCTGGTTAGTGCCTTTGGACTTCGGCTGCAAGTAGCTTAGGCTGGTCAATGCAGTATGGCCAGCCTTTCTCCTAACGGGTTAGAAGACTTTCTCCAAAACGAATGAAATGACCGCCATCGTTCCAGAGTCATCGGGGCACCCTTCTTTCTTCACCGTCTCTCCGGGGCAACTTAGATCCATTTAGGGTCCCCCGGCAGGGCGAAACTAATCGTGGGGCGCGGAGGTCCGCAATCCCACAACCGATCGCTACGGCGCAAGACCAGAAGTCCCCATTTCTTTCATTCTTCTTCCAGCAAAATGTCATTGCGAAATAGGGCTTTAATTATTAAATAACCTGGGCTACAGTTGAGCAGACATTTGATAGCCTTAATGTCAGCATTAACTATATCTGATCTCTTACCATATGCAAAGCAGTTGCACAATTTCTTTTCTCCTTGTCCTGCATAAAATAGACTCATTCATGCTTTCCATGCCTGCATCATGAAATGTGATTTTGATTTTATATTGAAGGGCCTGGGCATTTAAAACCGTACACAACTTATAGGAA
Source organism: Crotalus adamanteus (assembly GCA_039797435.1). Classification (NCBI taxonomy): domain Eukaryota; kingdom Metazoa; phylum Chordata; class Lepidosauria; order Squamata; family Viperidae; genus Crotalus; species Crotalus adamanteus. The sequence goes on along the minus strand of CM077919.1, from coordinate 283,444,102 downwards.
AATAACATTTTCCATAAATTTTTAATCAAGATAGGGGGCTGGGTGGGAGGGTCTCCACCAGCCCAAAGAATAAAAAAAAATGATACTTTTTTCTTTCTTTAATCATGTCGGAATAAACACCTACAAACTCTAAATATATAGCATTCAATCCAGAGCAAGACAAAACAGGCATAAAATAGGCCAGTGTTTTTCAACACGGGCAGCTTTAAGATATGTGAACTTCAACTCCCAGAATTCCCCAGCCACCTCTGCTGGCTGGGGAATTCTTGGAGATGAAATTCACACATCTTAAAGCTGCCAGCGTTAAGAAACGCTGAATAGGTCATAAAAATATATCACATTTAAAAGTATGTATAATAACTGGGATTAATATGATATGATATTCACCCATTTATCCTTTTCTCTCATCGACATGAGGTCTTCTGCCCCAAATGTTGAAGGACATTGTATGCCCCTTGGGATAGATGAGATCGATTGTTGTTCCTCACATTCACACAGTGTGTCTTTGTGGGACACGCAGAGTGTCGCACGAGGACGCTGCCCGAATTCCTCAACTTTGAAATCCAAATGCTCAGATAAGAGTGTATCATTTTGCATGCAATGCAAAATGTTCACAGGCTACCTATGGATTGTTGTTGTTGTTAGCTGCAAAGTCGTGTGTGACCCATTGCAACCCCATGGACCACGTTCCTCCAGCCCTTCCTGTCCTCTACCATCTTCTGGAGTCCATTGAAGCTCACACCTCCTGCTTCAGGAACTCCATCCAGCCCCCTCCTTCTCCGTCGTCCCCTTCTTCTCTTGCCCTCCATCTTTCCCAGCATCAGGCCCTTCTCCAGTGAGTCCTTCCTTTTCATTCGGTGGCCAAAGGACTTGAGTTTCAGCTTCAGGATCTGGCCTTCTAAAGAGCAGTGGGGGTTAATTCCTCTAGGACTGACCGGTTGGATCGCCTTGCAGTCCAGGGGACTCGCAGGAGTCTTCTCCAGCACCAGAGTTCAAAGGCCTCCATTCTTTGGCGCTCGGCCTTTCTTATGGATAGCCTGGCCCATTTGCTTCTCGGAAGACTTAACCTACAGTATTTTGTGTTAAAAATAAAAAAGGAACAGTTCTCTTTACTTTGGTATTGTCATTGTATAAACCTTGGAAAGAGAAAAAAGGTTATCCACCCCAAGATATGCAATTCTGGGCATTTGCCTCTCATATAGGTTTTTTTCTGCGCCATAATCAAGAACTCTGAAATCCTTTATGCCAGCCCAGAGCAGTCAACAATACCCAAGATGAAATCAGCTAAAATCAGTTAAATCAGATGTCTACTTTTATTTTTATTTTTATTTAAAAAAAAACACACTTAAAATTACTTAGTTTGAATAATGAAATGTCTGCAAGAAAACAACCAAGCTCAGAAAGCACTAAGGAGCCCTCGTTTCAGCTGTGAGCTACCAAAATTCCCCTTTATTAAAAGTAAAATTAAAATTAATGCCCACAATTTCACAAGGCAGCTGCGTCTTGAACGCTCCCTACATTCTTGCAGCCTTCACTCAGCTGCCTTTTTTAGACTGTTTGGTTAGACTGAAGGCTAAAACATACGAAGAACGGTTGCAGGAATTGCATATGTCTAGTTTAACTAAAAGAAGGACTAGGAGTAACATGATAGCGGTGTTCCAATATCTAAGAGGCCAACACAAAGATGAAGGGGTCAAGCTATTCTCCAAAGCACCTGAAGGCGGGACAAGAAGCAACAGATGGAAACTAATCAAGGAGAGAAGCAACCTAGAACTAAGGAGAAACTTCCTGACAGTGAGAACAATTAACCCGTGGAACAACCTGCCTCCAGAAGTTGTGAATGCTCCCAGACTGGAAGTTTTAAAGAAGAGATTAGGCAACCATTTATCTAAAATAGCATAGGGTCTCCTGCTTCAGCAGGGGGTTGGACTAGAACAGTGGTGGCGAACCTACGGCACGGGTGCCAGAGGCGGCACTCAGAGCCCCCTCTGTGGGCACACGCACCATCGCCCCAGTCCTAGGCCTTCGGCTGGGTTTTATAAAACCTTTTTGCTTTACGCCTCCACCGCCGAGACAAAAAAAAAGGTTCAATCAATCAGTCAATTTCAACTTCTCGCGGGGAAAAAAGAGATCTTGCAAAATTGGAATTGGTTGATTGAACTTTTTAGTCCCACCCAGTCTGCCATTTCCACCGCAGCCACGCCCACCCAATGGGCCACACCCAGCCAATGGGCCATACCCACCTGGCACCCGACAATGCATAAGTGGGTTTTGGGTTGCAGTTTGGGCACTCGGTCTCTAAAAGGTTCGCCGTCACTGGACTAAAAGATCTCCAAGGTCCCTTCCAAATTTGTTATTCTGTTAACACGTTTGTGCTTATTTGTATAGCTCGAGCTTCCAGATCTGGGCACCTTATTCAAAATTCGGATATGGCACGAGAAACGCAGTCCTTTTTCTGGCTGGCATCTCCATAAGGTAAGAAGAAAAATAGGCTGTTTCAGAAGTCAACCCTAACCTCCTGAGCTGTTTTGAGAGTAGCAAGCCATACTAACAGCCATGCACAAATGCACTACTAATAGCTTTTTGAGAGCTCACGGCCAACGCGAACACTGACCCAGGGTAATATTCAGGAAGAACGAGCAGATTTTTCTACTCTTAAGGACCCTTTCGTCTTCTGAAAGATCTGATATGTCATTTCTACGCTTGATTATCCACTCTGAGCCACTGGGGTGGACCCACCTGCCCATTTCTGCACCTTGTATCTGAAGAAGCAGTTGCACAAATGGGAACAGCTGTCAGCAAGAGCAGCACAAGTGATAAAGGGGGTTGCAGACGGAAGTCCTACAGGTAGTCCTTAACTTAACCCTTCATTTAGTGGCTGTCCTAAGTTACAAGAGCACTGAAAAGAGGTGACCTATGAACGTTTTTCACACTTACGACCGTTGCAGCCTCCCCGTGGCCATGTCATCAAAATTCAGGCACTTGGCCACTGACTCGTATTTATGATGGTTGCGGTGTCCCCCGAGGGCCACATGATCCCCTTTTGTGACCCCCAAAGTCAATGGGGAGAACTCAGAATTATTTAACAGCCGTGTGACTAATTTAATTTAATTTAATTTACCTGCAGTGGTTTTCTTAAGTACTGAGGCCAGCAAGGCTGTAAAACAGGGCAAAACTCCTGTGATAATTGTCTTGCTTAGTAACAGAGGTTTTGGGCTCAGTTGTAAGTTGAGGACCTCCTATACTTTCTTTTATTTATTTTGTATTATTTCACTTCCACGCAGTGCCACTTGTTGACTGACTTTCCCTGTAGGGTGTCTTCCAGCTTTTGAATTCTAAGGCTGCTCGTTTCAACCCTTCAGCCATTGTCTAATTCTTAACCACATTAATCTTAGTTTACTGTTGCTTTCACCTCCGAGGAAAGGATAACATTTAACTGTGAGATGCCTATAATAATAATAATAATAATAATAATGATGATGATGATGATGATGATGATGTTGGAAGGGACCTTGGAGGTCATCAAGTCCAACCCCCTGCCCAGGCAGGAAACCCTATACCAGTGTTTCTCAACCTTGACAATTTTAAGGCATGTGGACTTCAACTCCCAGAATTCCACCACCAGCAATGCTGGTGGTGGAATTCTGGAAGTTGAAGTCCACATGCCTTAAAATTGTCAGGGTTGAGAAACACTGCCCTATACCATTTCAGACAAATGGCTGTCCAGTCTCCTCTTAAAAACTTCCAGTGTTGGAGCATTCACCGCTTCTGGAGGTAGGTTGTTCCACTGGTTAATTGTTCTCACTGTCAGGAAGTTTCTCCTTAGTTCTAGGTTGCTTCTCTCCTTGATTAGTTTCGATGGAGAGTCTTCGTCATCCAGATCGCGGTTGTCCCAAAGATGCTTTTTCAAAAGGCAACTGGTTTTCCTTGAAGATGTCTCCCTTCTCATCCCAGAAGCTTCTTCAGTTCCGACGGAACGGTGGAGAATGAAAGAATTTATATGCCAGCTAAGAGCACTAACGACCAGGTGACTACAAGGAATATAGATCCTTCCATCCTCTCCCATTTGATCAGAACTGAAGAAGCTTCTGGGATGAGCAGCGAACCGTCTTCCAGGAAAAACAAAGAAAGAAAAGTTGCTGTCAACACGGCTAACATTGGATGTTTTTGCACTGATGACAGAGGGAAATGCAGCCATCTTTTACCTTTTGCTTTTAGAGTTAGATGATGCTGGGAGGGGGGGACGTGAACGAAAGTCCAGCTAGACATAACAACACTAAACCTAGCGTGAGAATCAAGGTAATTGTAACCAGAGCTGATAAGGACTTGGCGGGCTGGAGAACTGGAGAGGAAGCCCTCGCTTCAAGCTAATTGGGGAATGTGATTTATGACTGTTAATTGGAGGAGGGAATCTGCTTTGATACTATGTCCTTAGAGGAAGGGAATTCAGTTTTTGACTTTGATTATGCAGTGCCGATATTATGCTACTCAAATAAAAGATTCTTGAAGGTAAACAATGCCTGGAAGTTCTTTAGAAGAATTTCATCTGTCGGAACCGTGACAGTTGCCTTTTGAAAGTCTTTGGGACTCCTCTTTTCTTTCCTGATCGAGAATATTATTAATAAGGATGCCATGTTTTGCCAATTCTTGAACTGAAACCGTTCCCAGCTTGGTCTTAAGCACGTTTACCCAGAAATAATCCCTCTAAGGGCATGTCTTGTTAAATGTCTTGAGATTAAAAACCTTATAGATGTAATCCTATATATTTATCCAGATGTGAGCTTATAGCTTGGGCCAGCTGAAAGGAAGTTCCGATTTATTAGACAGATGACATAAACTTCTTAAATATATCTGAAGGGCAAATAGTTTAAATACCACAGACTTCAGGTTTTCCCTTAACAGAAGAGAATGTTAACTCGTTTTAGAAGGGATATTTTGCTACATTTTCCCAATTCAGGTCCACTGCATTTTTATTCATGTTTAATATTTAATTGATATAATAGTTTGTTTAGGCCAGCCTTCTCCAGTTACCTGGCCATTAAATTTCCTGCGACATTTACTGTAATTTTGGTCACCATAATCACAAAAAAGATGTTGAGATCTTGGAACAAGTTGAGAGAAGAACAACTAAGATGATCCAAGACCTGGAAACTAAAACATACGAAGAACGGCTGCAGGACTTGGGTTTGGCCAGTCTCAAGAAAAGAAAAATAGGGGAGACATAAAGGCAGTGTTCCAGTATCTGAGGGGCTGCCACAAAGAAGAGGAGGGGGTCACGTTATTCTCCAAAGCACCAGAGGGCAGGATGAGAAACAATGGTTGGAAACTGATCAAAGAGAGAAGCAACTTGGAATTTCTGGTGGCAAGCTGTTCCACTAGAAACTTCCTAACAGTGAGGACAATTAACCAGTGGAACAGCTTGCCACCAGAAATAGTGGGTGCTCCATCCCTGGAGGTGGAGACTGGACAGTCACTTGTTTGAATTGGTATAGGTTCTCCTGCTTGAGCGGGGGGCTGGACTAGAAGACCTCCAAGGTTCCTTCCAGTTCTATTCTATTCTATTCTATTCTATTCTATTCTATTCTATTCTATTCTATTCTATTCTATTCTATTCCATTCCATTCCATTCTATTCTCTCCAGAATATACTCTACAGATAGTCGTTGACTTACCACAGTTCATTTAGCGACTGTTTGAAATTACAACAGCACAGAAAAAAGTAACTTATGACCATTTTTCACACTTACTACCAGCAGCATCCCCAGGGTCAGGTGATCAAAATCCAGATGCTTGGCAATGGACTCATATTTACGACGGTTGCGGTGTCCCAGGGGGTCATGTAATCCCCTTTTGTGACCTTCTGACAAGCAAAGTCAACGGGGGAAGCCAGATTCACTTAACAACCCTGCTACTAACTTAACAACGGCAGTGATTCACTTAACAACTGTGGCAAGAAAGGTCGTAAAACAGGGCAAAATTCACGTAACAAATGTCTCGCTTAACAAAAGAAACTTTGGGCTCAACTGCAGTCCTACCTCGAGGGTTACTTGTACTGTATTAACAGACCGTGGCAATTACTTGAAAATGTGGAACCCTGACATAGCTCTACAAAGGTAGAATAATTCTGTTGCATAACACAGGTAGGTTACAGAGTTAGGAAGCCAAGTGTGGCACAATGCAGTGTTTCAAATTCAGACATGCATCTAAGCCCACCTTAAATTCCACTGACTGTCAACATCCAGCTCAAGAATCCAAATAATCCAAACAAAATTCCAGATTCATTTAGTTACTGTTTATTGAATACGCAGCTTGGTTATGTTGAAGAAAAACTAAGTCTGAAGTTCCAACCCCAATTCATAGAGTTAAACAATAGTTCCCAGCTAAACCTCCAACATCTTGCATAATTCATATCAAAAAAGGGTGGCCCTTGAAATACGGCATCCCGTTTTGGTCACCACGATGTAAAAAAGATGTTAAGACTCTCGAAAGAGTGCAGAGAAGAGCAACAAAGATGATCAGGGGGTTGGAGGCTAAAACATATAAGGAACGGTTGCTGGAATTGGGGATGTCTAGTTTAATGAAGAGAAGGAAGAGGGGTGACAGGATAGCAGTGTTCCAGTATCTCAGGGGTTGCCCCAAAGAAGAGGGAGTCAAGCTATTCTCCAGCGCACCTGAAGGCAATACGAGAAACCATGGATGGAGACTAATCAAGGAGAGAAGCAATCTAGAACTAAGGAGAAATTTCCTGACAGAATAATTAATCAGTGGAACAACCTGCCTCCAGAAGTTATGAATGCTCCAACACTGGAAGTTTTTAAGAAGAGACTGACAACCATTTATCTGAAATAGTACAGAGTTTCCTGCCTGAGCAGGAGGTTGGACTAGAACAGTGTTTCCCAAACTTGACAATTTTAAGGCATGTGGACTTCAACTCCCAGAATTCCACAGCCAGCAATGCTGGCTGTGGAATTCTGGGAGTTGAAGTCCACATGCCTTAAAATTGTCAAGTTTCGGAAACACTGGACTAGAAGACCTCCAAAGTCCCTTCCAACTCTATTGTTGTTGTTGTTGTTGTTATTAGTATTAGTATTTCCATTTTGTTATGGGAACTGTCTGCTTCAAATCCACACCCATTGTGGTGTCCTTGACAAGGCTTCAGGGTCCCACTGTCTGCAGCTGAACTGAAGAAGTTTCATTTCTCCATCTACCCATTTGAAAGTAAGACCTCCTCCCCCTTAATCTAAAAGCAAGTTGAAACGCAGAGGCAGATAGCTGCCAAAGTTTCATCCTTAGCTCTTATCTACTGCCTATTTTTTTTGACCCTTAGTAGATCAGATTTCTTGTAGAGAGCTTAAGCTTGCAAGAAACCTTTATATTCATGTGAACTGCCTGATTTCTCCCATTTGACACCCGATATATCACTGGCATAATTTTGTTTTTGAACCCTTTAAGGTCACTCTTTTGAAAACCCTGACCAAAGAGAAGTACACCTTCAACTGTGGCCGGTGGTTAGATATCAACGAGGATGACAATGAGATTGTACGGGAGCTGGCAGCAGAAGGACCACTGGTGGCCGAAGTGATGCCAGGTGAGAAGAATGCGGATAGAACGAGAAGTGGTTAATGGCTGGTTTAAGCCATGTTGACGATTTCTTCCCTGGTTTGGTGTTCTGCTATTGAGATTCATTCATTCATTCATTCATTCATTCATTCATTCATTCATTCATTCATTCAGTTTCTACATTGCCCATCTCCCCTACTAGGGGACTCTGGGCAGCTTACAAATGATAAAACAAGTGAAAAGTAATGAAAAGATTAAAACAAGCCAACATTAAAATAATACAGGTAGTCCTTGACTTCGATTAGTGACCTGTCAGAAACCCCTTCAATATTTCTTTTCGGGGCTCTGCCATTCTAGTGGAAGGGGAGAGGGGGGGGGCTTGTGGATGTATTCCCTCTACTTTTGCTTTTTCTCAACTTTGATGTATCTCTTTGGGTGTGAAAAGGGGAAAGGAATGTGCCAGGGGCTGTCGGCTTTATCTCCAGATCGTTGCAAGATCCGGTGAAGGGCATGGGCACAAAAAATTCAAGAGCCGATTTTAGTAGATACATGGGAGACCATTTGGGTTAGAAATGTAAAATTTACTCAAGCTCAAAATTTAAGAGAAAATTTTTATAAAATGTTTTATAGGTGGCATTTGGATCCCCAAAAGTTGTCTTGTATGTATCCTAACTTGCAGCCCAAATGTTGGAGATGTGGTAGTTTGGATGCAACTTATTTTCATATTTGGTGGACTTGTAGAAATGTAAAAGCTTTTTGGATTAAAATTTGGTGGATCATTCAGAATATTTTAAAAAGAAAGATAAAGTTTACTCCTCAACTATTTTTGTTGGGTATTATTGTAGATTTTGATGTTAAAGAAACTAATTTGATGTTGAATTTAATAACAGCAGCAAGGCTGTTGGTAGGGCAATATTGGAAGAAGGATTGTTTGCCTACTATAGAAGAATGGACGCTTAAAGTGTCAAATCTAGCAGAAATGGCTAAGATTTCTGCTTATCTGAAGGATTATTCACAAGAAAGATATATTTTGGTTTGGAGAAGATGGATAGATTATATTCAGAATAAATATGGGACTAAAAAGTTCCATTTACTTTATGAATAAATTATTGATTATTAGTTTAGCGTAGTGGAATCTTTATTATATTGTATTGTTTATAAATTAGGATTTTAATTTGTTTATATGATAAAGTTTATTTGTAAATTGTTTACTCTGTGTTAAAAGAGAGTTAAAGCACGTTATATTTGTTTATCTATATAGTTGGTTAATGTTAGTTAGATTATGATTATTATATTTGTTACCCTGTATTCAGCTCTGGGAAGTGGGGTAGGGGGGTAGGGTGGTTTGGGGTATATTTTATATTTTTTGTAAAACTTTTTAACAAAAAAAAAAGATCCGGAGAAGGGCCTGGGAACCATCCTTTATGAGCTCCGGTTTCCATAAGAATTTTGTCCTTTTGGATTGACTGGATGCGAACTGGACAGTTGGGCTCTGGGTTGGGGTTTTGGGAGACAAATGCTTTAATGTAGGAATTCACGCGGGAAGTCTTTAGATCTTGCTTTGCTCTCTTGCTATCACTAACTCAATTTTGGTCACCACGATGTAACAAAGATGTTGAGAGTCTAGAAAGAGCGCAAAGAAGAGCAACAAAGATAATCAGGGGACTGGAGGCTAAAGCATATAAGGAACGGTTGCTGGAATTGGGCATGTCCAGTTTAACGAAGAGAAGGACGAGGGGGGACATGATAGCAGCCTTCCAGTATCTCAGGGGCTGCCCCAAAGAAGAGGGAGTCCAGCTATTCTCCAAAGCAGAGGTCACCAACCTTTTCATTCTGGTGGCCTGGAGGGAAAGGGAGCACCTGGGAAAATTGTGGGCCCGTGGAGACACCATGAACGGGGCTGCACACACCCACACGGCACTAGTGGCCCCGTTTGCATAGGCGCACAGGCACTAGCCACTGCTGCTAGCTCCATGCGCATGCACAAATGGTTCCGTGGGCTCTAGCGCAAGTGGGGGTGAGTGCGCGCACACGTGCACGAACACTGTCCTGCCTGTCCCATGGCCCAGTGGCCAACAACTGTGGTCATAAGTCAAGGGCTCCCTGTAGAAATTCAGTGTTTCTTCTTTGGCCAAATTCTTTGGAATAGGATAGGACAAGGCTCACCTGAAGCTGACCACCTCAGTTTTGGCCTAGTGAGTAGTCAATAGAATAGAGCTGGAAGGGACCTTGAAGGTCTTCTAGTCCAGCCTCCCCTTTCAAGCAGGAGAACCTATACCAGTGGTGGCGAACCTATGGCATGCGTGCCAGAGGCGGCACTTAGAGCCCTCTCTGTGGGCACGCACGCTGTTGCCCCAGCAGAGTTTGCCAGAGTAGCGAGCACGTGGCGTTTGGAAGCAACAGGGCAGGAAGTGAGTGAGCAAGCAGCGTTGGCACCCCAGGGATGCCCCAGAGATGGCAAGGGACTGGCCCCCACCACCTTGGCTCCGGCCCCACTCACCCAGTCTGCTATGACCACTGCAGCCATGCCCACCCAGTGGGCCACGTCTCCCCCCCCCGAGGGCACCACAATCCTGATGCAGCTCTGGCACTTTGTGATAAATAAGTGGGTTTTGGGTTGCAGTTTGAGCACTCGGTCTCTAAAAGGTTCGCCATCACTGCCCTATACCACCTCAGACAAGTGGCTGTTTTGCTGGAGTGCTTCTTATTTGCGCTTGAAAAGTTGGCGGATGTTTACCCCAGCTGTCCCTGGCAGCACCAACCCTGCCCATTGATCTGTATGCGGAGGGCAGCTTTCCCAAGATGTTGTTGGAACGATTACAATCGCAAATGTTATGATTAAAGTGTCAGCCAGCCTTTGATGAAGGTTATTTTTAATCCACTCCGTGAAGTGGCTGACTGTGAGGACCGACGCACGCTCCTCAATCGGGCGCCAACTTTCATAAAAGGGAAGTTTTATTTCAAATTTTTAAGACTAGAGCTGCATAACTCCATACAGGTGGAACATGGGGGAAGTTAACCACTCCGGTTTGTAAAATAGGAGATATGTTGGTTTTGTAGAAAGAAAAATCTTCATCAGGGTCCAGTCCAAGCCGGGGAATAAACAAAATGGAGACTGCTTTAGAAAAAAGGTTGCAGTTTATTGAAGAGCAGAATCACAAGACATGAGGTTCTGGGGCAGCTGACCACGTGGAGCTGGGAGTGATGGGTTTTATACCTCCTTGGGCTTTTGAGGTTGTTTCCTGTTCCTGTGGCGTGAACTTTGACCTGAGCTTCAGTGTGCCTTTCTGCTATTTTGATGGTGATAGGTTAATCCTATTATGTCCTAAAGGTCATGAGTTTGGGTGGGGGATGTAATAATAATAGTAATAATAATAATAATAATAATAATAATAATAATAATAATAATAATAATAATAATAATAATAATAATAATAGTTGGAAGGGACCTTAGAGGTGATCTAGTCCAACCCCCTGCTCAGGCAGGAAAACCCTATACCATTTCAGACAAAGGGCTGTCCTGTCTCTTCTTAAAAACTTCCAGTGTTGGAGCCTTCACCGCTTCTGGAGGCAGGTTGTTCCACTGGTTAATCGTTCTGACTGTCAGGAAGTTTCTCCTTAGTTCTAGGTTGCTTCTCTCCTTTGGTTAGTTTCCCTCCATTGCTTCTTGTCCTGCCTTCTGGTGCTTTGGAGAACAGCTTGACTCCCTCTTCTTTGGGGCAGCCCCTGAGATATTGGAAGGCTGCTATCATGTCCCCCCTCGTCCTTCTCTTTGTTAAACTAGACAGACCCAATTCCAGCAACCGTTCCTCGTATGTTTCAGCCTCCAGTCCCCTGATCATCTTTGATGCTCTTCTCTGCCCTCTTTCTTAGAGTCTCAACATCTTTTTTACATCGTGATGTAGATTTTAGGGGCCTTTGTCTTCCTAACTGTGGTTGTAAGCTGAGGACTCTCTGTATTGCTTTTAATATGTGAATGAAAATGAGGACTGGGAAGGTCTTAAAATAGGACTGGAAATATCCTATTTTGAGCCATGTAAGCTCACTAAAAGACATTGGGCTGCTCTCTCTCTCTCTCTCTCTCTCTCTCTCTCACAACACACACACACACACACACAAACACACAGAGAGACTTCTCTCTCTCTCCCTCCCTTCCTCTCTCCCTCCCTGTCCCTGTCCTTGTCCCTGTCCCCCCTCTCTCCCTCCCTCTCTCTTCCTCCCTCCCTCCCTCTCCCTCTGTCTCTCACACAGAGAGACACAGACCCTTGTCTCTCCCTCCCTCTTTCCCTCTCTCCCTCCCTGTCCCTGTCCCCCCCTCTCTCCCTCCCTCTCTCTTCCTCCCTCCCTCCCTCTCCCTCTGTCTCTCACACAGAGAGACACAGACCCTTGTCTCTCCCTCCCTCTTTCCCTCTCTCCCTCCCTGTCCCTGTCCCCCCTCCCTCCCTCTCTCTTCCTCACTCCCTCCCTCTCCCTCTGTCTCTCACACAGAGAGACACAGACCCTTGTCTCTCCCTCCCTCTTTCCCTCTCTCCCTCCCTGTCCCTGTCCCCCCCTCTCTCCCTCCCTCTCTCTTCCTCCCTCCCTCCCTCTCCCTCTGTCTCTCACACAGAGAGACACAGACCCTTGTCTCTCCCTCCCTCTTTCCCTCTCTCCCTCCCTGTCCCTGTCCCCCCTCTCTCCCTCCCTCTCTCTTCCTCCCTCCCTCCCTCTCCCTCTGTCTCTCACACATAGAGACACAGACCCTTGTCTCTCCCTCCCTCTTTCCCTCTCTCCCTCCCTGTCCCTGTCCCCTCTCTCTCCCTCCCTCTCTCTTCCTCCCTACCTCCCTCTCCCTCTGTCTCTCACACAGAGAGACACAGACCCTTGTCTCTCCCTCCCTCTTTCCCTCTCTCCCTCCCTGTCCCTGTCCCCCCTCTCTCCCTCCCTCTCTCTTCCTCCCTCCCTCCCTCTCCCTCTGTCTCTCACACAGAGAGACACAGACCCTTGTCTCTCCCCCCTCCCTCTTTCCCTCTCTCCCTCCCTGTCCCTGTCCCCCCTCTCTCCCTCCCTCTCTCTTCCTCCCTCCCTCCCTCTCCCTCTGTCTCTCACACAGAGAGACACAGACCCTTGTCTCTCCCTCCCTCTTTCCCTCTCTCCCCTCCCTGTCCCTGTCCCCCCTCTCTCCCTCCCTCCCTCCCTCTCCCTCTGTCTCTCACACAGAGAGACACAGACCCTTGTCTCTCCCTCCCTCTTTCCCTCTCTCCCTCCCTGTCCCTGTCCCCCCTCTCTCCCTCCCTCTCTCTTCCTCCCTCCCTCCCTCTCCCTCTGTCTCTCACACAGAGAGACACAGACCCTTGTCTCTCCCTCCCTCTTTCCCTCTCTCCCTCCCTGTCCCTGTCCCCCCTCTCTCCCTCCCTCTCTCTTCCTCCCCTCCCTCCCTCTCCCTCTGTCTCTCACACATAGAGACACAGACCCTTGTCTCTCCCTCCCTCTTTCCCTCTCTCCCTCCCTGTCCCTGTCCCCTCTCTCCTCCCTCCCTCCCTCCCTCTCCCTCTGTCTCTCACACAGAGAGACACAGACCCTTGTCTCTCCCTCCCTCTTTCCCTCTCTCCCTCCCTGTCCCTGTCCCCCCTCTCTCCCTCCCTCTCTCTTCCTCCCTCCCTCCCTCTCCCTCTGTCTCTCACCACAGAGAGACACAGACCCTTGTCTCTCCCTCCCTCTTTCCCTCTCTCTCTCCCTGTCCCTGTCCCCCCTCTCTCCCTCCCTCCCTGTCCCTCTCTCTCTCTCTCCCTCCTTCTCTCTCTCTCTCTCTCTCACACACACACAGACCTCTCTCTCTCCACACACACAGAGAGACATGGACCTCTCTCTCTCTCTCTCCCTGTGTCCCTCTCTCCCTTCCTGTCCCTGTCCCTGTCCTCTCTCTCCCTCCCTCCCTCTCTCCCTCCCTCCCTCTCTCCTCCCCTCTCCCTCTCTCTCTCACACACACTCACGCAGACCTCTCTGTCTCTCACACACATACACACACAGACCTCTCTCTCACACTCACACACACAGAGACCTCTCTCTCTCAGACAGACACACAGAGAGAGAGAGAGAGAGAGAGAGACAGAGACAGAGACAGAGAGAGACCCTCTCTCTCTCTCTCCATCAGTGGTATTATGGGGGAAAATTGGAGACTGACATAGAAGAAGAGGAAAAAGAATTCATTCTGGAGAGGTGGAGACAGCCAGATTGCATGCAATCTCAAGATGCTCGACTTCATTTGTGGACCTCTTCCTTTGCAGTGATCAAATACCGAGTGACCGTCTGCACCGGGACCCTGAGCGGAAGCGGGACCGATGCCAATGTGTTCGCTTGCCTCATCGGGCAGCACGGAGACACGGGGGACCGGGTGCTCCAGAATAGTGTGAACACCGTCAATAGTTTGAGAAAGGCAGTGTAAGTCCGTCTTTCTCCCTCCCTCCCTCCCTCCCTCTCCCTGTCTCTCTCTTCTTCTCTCCCTCTCTTCCTCCCTCTGTCTTTCTCTCCATCCCTCCCTCCTTCTCTCCCTCCCTCACTTTCTCTTCCCCTCTCTCCCTCTCCCTCCCTCCCTGCCTCTCTCTCCCTGCCTCTCTCTGTCTCTCTCTTCCTCTCTCCATCTCTTCCTCCCTCCTTCTCTCCCTCCCTCACTTTCTCTTCCCCTCCCTCCCACCCTTCCCCCCCTGCCTCTTTCTGTTTCTCTCTTCCTCTCTCTTCTTCCCTTTCTATTTCCCTCCCTCCTCTCCCTCCCTCCCTCCTTCCCTTCCGCTTTACCTCTGTCCCCCTTTCCCTCCATCTTTCCCTCCTGCTCCCTCCCTCCCTCTTTCTCTCCTTTTGGCAGCTCCAGCTGCCAAAAAGGCCAACACAGTGCTGGGCTGCATTAACAGAGGGATAGAATCAAGATCACGTGAAGTGTTAATGCCACTTTACAAGGGCTTGGTAAGGCCACACTTGGAATACGGCATCCAATTTTGGTCACCACGATGTAAAAAAGATGTTGAGACTCTGGAAAGAGTGCAGAGAAGAGCAACAAGATGATTAGGGGACTGGAGGCTAAAATATATAAGGAACGGCTGCTGGAATTGGGGATGTCTAGTTTAACGAAGAGAAGGACGAGGGGGGACATGATAGCAGCCTTCCAGGATCTCAGGGGCTGCCCCAAAGAAGAGGGAGTCAAGCTATTCTCCAAAGCCCCTGAAGGCAGGACAAGAAGCAACGTATAGAAACTCATCAAGGAGAGAAGCAACCTAGAACTAAGGAGAAACTTCCTGACAGTGAGAACAATTAACCAGTGGAACCACCTGCCTCCAGAAGCGGTGAATGCTCCAACACTGGAAGTTTTTAAAAGAGACTGGACAGCCATTGGTCTGAAATGGTGTAGGGTTTTCTGCCTGAGCAGGGGGTTGGACTAGATGACCTCCAAGGTCCCTTCCAACTTTACTATTATTATTATTATCTTCCTCCCTCCCTTTCTTTCCCCCTCCCTCCCTCCCTCCCTCCCTATCTTCCTCACTCCCTCCTTCCCCCCTCTCCCCCATTGCACATTTCCCACGGGGGGGTGTCTACTCATTCCCGCCAGGGGTCTGAATTGCAGACCTTTCAAATTACACGGAGAATATCCAGTCACCCCAAGGGAGCCTTCACCTTGGAAACAATTGGATTGTCATTTCTGTCGTGTGGAAGACACACCTCTGGAAACTACCTGTGGGACGTTTGGTTGACCTCTGACAAGCAAGCAAGGGAGGGGGGACTTGTTTCTGCCGTGCTTAGGGCAGCCCTAGGAGGCATTTTTAAATCCCCCCCCCCGGGATGGCCTCCCCTCCTTGCAATCGTTTTGCTGCTATGAAAACGAATGGAATAACCGACCTTTTATTTTGTATTTTTTTTTTACCTGGTGGCCACATTTCTACAGGTAATCCTTGACTCACAACCATTCCTTTAGGGACTGTTCAAAGTTACAACGGCACTTTAAAAAAAAAAGTGACTTTTGACCGTTTCTCCCACTGACAACCATTGCAGCATCTCCAGGGTCACAGGATCAAAATTCAGATGCTCGGCAACTGGCAGGTACCTATGACGGTTGCAGAATCCGGGTGTGTGTGTCAAGTGATCCCCTTTTGTGACCTTCCTGACAAGCAATGTCAGTGGGGGAAGCCGGATTCACTTAATGACCGCGTGACTCACTTACCGACCGCAGTGATCCACTTAAGAACTGTGGCCGGGAAGGTCGTAAAAGGGGGCAAAACCCACTTAACAACTGTCTCGCTTAGCAACAGACAGGGTTGGACTAGATAACCTCCAAGATCCCTTCCAAACTCTCTTATTATTATTATTGTTGTTGTTGTTGCTGCTGTTGTTATTTTAGCCATCTGGAAAAATGTCTGTGGTTCTTGATCCTTCTGCCTGCCATTTTAACCTTTCTTCTTTCTTTCTTTCTTTCTTTCTTTCTTTCTTTCTTTCTTTCTTTCTTTCTTTCTTTCTTTCTTTCTTTCTTTCTTTCTCCTTTCTTTCTCTCTTTCTTTCTTTCTTGCTTGCTTTCTTTCTTTCTTTTTCTCTCTTTTTTCTTTCTTTTTCTTTCTTTCTTTTTTCTTTCTTTCTCTCTCTGTCCTTCCCTCTCTCTCTCTTTCTCTCTTTCTTTCTTTTTTCTTTCTTTCTCCTTTCTTTCTTTCTCTGTCTGTCTTTCTTTCTCTCTCTCTCTCTCTCTTTCTTCTTTCTCTCTTTCTCTCTTTCTCTCTCTCTCTTTCTTTCTTTCTCTCTCTCTCTCTCTTTATCTCTCTCTCTCTCTCTCCTTCTTTTTTCCCTTCCATCCAGGCTGACGAATTCGTCATCGAAGCAGTCAACCTGAAGCAGGTGAG
>CM077919.1:283376478-283427588 GCA_039797435.1 Crotalus adamanteus | reverse complement strand
GGTGGCGACCTCTTGAGTGGTCAAGTTCTTCATTGTGACCTGAAAAATAGAACGAACAGAATGAATTCCAACTGCAGACAAAACTATTGGTCAGGATGCAAGGATCAATGCGCTGCAGCGGCCAAAAAAGCCAACACAGTGCCGGGCTGCATTAACAGAGGGATAGAAATCAAGATCACGTGAAGGGTTACTACCACTTTACAAGGCCTTGATAAGGCCACACTTGCAATACGGCATCCAGTTTTGGTCACCACGATGTAAAAAAGATGTTGAGACTCTGGAAAGAGTACAGAGAAGAGCAACAAAGATGATCAGGGGACTTGAGGCTAAAACATATAAAGAACGGTTGCTGGAATTGGGCATGTCCAGTTTAATGAAGAGAAGGACCAGGGGGACATGATAGCAGCCTTCCAGTATCTCAGGGGCTGCCCCAAAGAAGAGGGAGTCAAGCTGTTCTCAAAGCGCCTGAAGGCAGGACAAGAAGCAACAGATGGAAACTCATCGAGGAGAGAAGCAGCCTGGAATTAAGGAGAAACTTCCTGACAGTGAGAACAATTAACCAGTGGAACTACCTTCCTCCAGAAGCGGTGAGATGCTCCAAGTTTTAAGAAGAGACTGGAGAAGCCATTTGTCTGAAATGGTAGAGGGTTTCCCTGCCTGAGCAGGGGGTTTGACTAGATGACCTCCAAGGTCCCTTCCAACTTTTATTTTTTAATTATTATTACTATTATTATTATTACTATTATTATTATTATTATTATTGTCAGGTCCAACATACTGGTGTCCTGCCATTCTTTTTTTTGGGGGGGAGAGGAGGGTGTGAGGGCATTCTTTGGCATGTTTTTCACTTTTTCCATCACCTGCATGGGAATCAGGAGATGAAAGAGACTGCTTCTCAGCTGGGTCCAGCCCTGACTCCAAGGTTGCTGCGCCCTGAGGTTGACCCGTTATCAGCCTAGCACCTCAGCATTCTCAAAACAACCTTGTGGAACTATATTGGCTGCTGGTGGATCGGTCAGGGGGATCAGATCTTGGAATGAGGAATCTTGGAATGAGGAAAAAAAACAGCTTGGTGGTTTGCGTGGGACCCTTAGATTCCGCCCGTCTTTACTGCAACCACTGTCTCTCAGTACAAGTTCTTTCGATTAACCTTACGGAGTAAAGAGTTGTGCTTTCCCGAGAGGACCAGCTGGGGCAGGTCCTTATATTAACAACCATTCGTTTAGCGACCGTTCAAAGTTACAACGGCACTGAAAGTAGTGGCTTATGATTGGTTTACACACTGTTGCAACATCTCCATGTTCGTGCGATCAAAATTCAAATAATAATAGTAATAGTAGTAGTAGTAGTAGTAGTAGTAGTAGTAGTAATAATAATAATAATAATAATAATAATAATAATAATAAAAAGTTGAAAGGGATCTTGGATGTCATCTAGTCCAACCCTCTGCTCAGGCAGAAAACCCTATACCAGCCATCACGAAGGTTTTCCCATTGATCTGCAGCTGACGCAGCCCACTTGTTATAATTAATCTCCCTGCGTGCACAGTCTTATTGCGCTGAGCTAACCCAGGAGTAAACACAGTAAACAGTGGTCTTTATTAAATGGTGGTTTATCTTACACTATCTACAATATCATACATCGGGTACAATATACATACACATGCTAATTCAGCAGGATCCGACACACCACAGTGACAGCAGGAAAATGGATGAGAGAGAACACAGCAGTGGAGCCTTCCCTTTTATACTCAGGCTCTTAAAGAGACACAGACCCAGCTGGCTCTTCAAGGGACATAGACCCTGCTGAGTCATTCCCATCATTACATCGTACATCTTCTTCCATTACATAAGCTGGTTAGCTATTAAATCATTACCTTGACACATCCATCCATCGCTACACCCAACAACCAAACCCACATCCACACATTTAACTACAAGTAGTCCTCTACTTACAACAGTTCATTTAGTGTCCTTTCAAAGTTACAACAGCACTGAAAAAAGGGACCTATGACCCTTTTTTCACAGTTACAACCTCTGTAGCATCTCTATGATCATGTAATCAAAACTCAGATGCTTGCCAATGGACTCATCTTTATGACTTTTGCAATGTCCCGGGGGTCATGTGTGATCCCCTTTGTGACCTTCTGACAAGCAAAGTCAATGGGGGAATCCAGATTCACTTATCAACCGGGTTACTAACTGATCAACTGCAGTGACTCGCTTAGCAATTGAGGCAAACCAAGGTTGTAATATGGAGCAGAACTCAGTTAACAAATGTTTCGCTTAATAGCAGAAATGTTGGGTTCAGTTGTGGTGGTAAATCAAGGACTATTCTGGACCTGAAACAGGAAAGCTCAGATTGGTCTTCCATGAATCTGCCTAGCAACCAAACGGATGAGGCCGATGCTTTAATTTGATTCCCTATCTTTACTTAGCCCTCATGAGGCACCATCTGGAGTCTGCAGTGCCACCCCCACAATGACAACCATCTGCCTATGTTCCAATGTGCCCCCCCCCCCCTAGAAATTGATGTGAGGCCAGATCAGTTTTCACACTATGCTTTTGAATCCCTATTGAGATACAATCTGGAGTGTGGGCATTTCAATGATTTGAGAGGAGCTGTCATACTACAGAATCTCATGGATATAGATTGGGGGGAGGGAGGGAGGGAGGGAGGGGGGAAGGGGAACCAGGGCCCATTTATGACTTGTAGACTTCAATTCCCAGAATTCCTGAGCCAGCCTGGGAGTTGAGGTCCACCAGTCATAGGGGCCATAGTTCACCCTCATGCTAGCTCAGGAATTCTGGGAGTTGAAGTCCACCAGTCATAAGGGGCCATGGTTCCCCCATGCTGGCTCAGGAATTCTGGGAGTTGAAGTCCACCAGTCATAAAGGAGCCACGATTCCCCCATGCTGGCTCAGGAATTCTGGGAGTTGAAGTCCACCAGTCATAAGGGGCCATGGTTCCCCCATGCTGGCTCAGAATTCGGGGAGTTGAAGTCCACCAGTCATAAAGGGGCCACGATTCCCCCACGCTGGCTCAGAATTCAGGGAGTTGAAGTCCACAAGTCATCAAAGGGGCCACGGTTTTCCCCATGCTGGCTCAGGCATTCTGGGAATTGAAGTCCACCAGTCATAAGGGGCCATGATTCCCCCATGCTGGCTCAGGCATTCTGGGAATTGAAGTCCACCAGTCATAAAGGGGCCACGATTCCCCCACGCTGGCTCAGAATTCAGGGAGTTGAAGTCCACAAGTCATCAAAGGGGCCATGATTCCCCCATGCTGGCTCAGGCATTCTGGGAATTGAAGTCCACCAATCATAAAGGGGCCATGATTCCCCCATGCTGGCTCAGGCATTCTGGGAAGTGAAGTCCACCAGTCATCAAGGGGCCACAGTTCCCCACCTCTGGTTATATATAGATGGTGGAGAGGCAACCGCAGAAAAAAAAAACAGCAATTCAGGGTTAACCTTGGTTTGGTTCCACCTTTTTTTAAAAATTAACATTCTACATCACAGGTGTCAAACTCGCGATGTCATGTGACATGTCACGACATATTGTGAGTTTTTCCCATTGCCGGCAACGGGGTGGGCATGGTTTTGGCATGATGCATCCAGCCCGCGGGCCGGCAGTTTGATACCCCTGTTCTACATCCTTCTTAAAGAATGGATAAACCCAATAAAAGTAGGCACAGTGCTCAATAAATGTCTCATCAGCTGAGCCATCTGTAGCAGGGGTCCCCAATCCCTGGGGCCTGGATCAATACCGGTCCGCGGCATGCCAGCAACCGGGCTGCACAAACAAGCAAAGCCCCATCCGTGGGATGCAGGTAACACACCAAACTACACACTCTCCGGTCCGTGGAAAAACCTCTCTCCACGGAATCGGTCCCTGGTGGCCAAAAGGTTGGGGATCTCTGATCTACAGGTAGTCCTCCCTTTACAACAGTTCATTTAGTGACCGTTCAAAGTTACAATGTCATTGAACAAAGGGACCTATGACTGGTTTTCACACTGTTGCAACATCCCCATGGTCGTGGGATCCAAATTCAGAGCCTTAGTAATTGGTTCATATTTATGATGGTTGCCACGTCCCGGAGGTTGCGTGGTTTTCTTTTGTGACCTTCTGACAAGCAAAATCAATGGGGGGAAGACAGAGTCACTTAACAACTGTGTTGCTCACTTAACAACGGCAGTGACTCATTTAACAACTGTGGCAAGAAAGGTCATAAAACGGGCTAAAGTTCAGCTAGCCACAGAAAGTTGTGGCTGAAATGGGGTTGTACGTTGAAGAGAACCTGCATTCTTGTGACCCAAAACCAAGAGTTTACTTAACTTCTCCCTCCTGTTGATAAAGACATAGTCCTCTACTGTCCGCCAGTTCCAACCTGCTTAAAGTACATAATTGTCTCACTTCTCACTTCATTTTGTCCTAGGTCAGGGGTAGGGAACCGTGGCTCTTTGATGACTTGTGGACTTCAACTCCCAGAATTCCTGAGCCAGCCATGGCTCAGCTTGGAAACCTCTCCCTGTCCCCTCAGCACGGCTGGCTCAGGAATTCTGGGAGTTGAAGTCCAGAAGTCATAAAAGGGCCAAGTTTGAAGACCCCTACCCTAGGCCTAGAGTCTAGACCAGGGATAGGCAAACTTGGCCCCTTCATGACCCGTGGACTTCAACTCCCAGAATTCCTGAGCCAGCATGGGGGAACTATGGCTCCCTTCATGACTTGTGGACTTCAACTCCCAGAATTCCTGAGCCAGCATGGGGGAACTATGGATCCCTTCATGACTTGTGGACTTCAACTCCCAGAATTCCTGAGCCAGCCTGGCTCAGCTTGGAAACCTCTCTATTTCCCCTCAGCATGGCTGGCTCAGGAATTCTGGGAGTTGAAGTCCACCAGTCATAAAAGAGCCCAGGTTGCCTACTCCTGGCCTAGATGTAAAGAACTTCGTATGAAACAGTATGCGGCTACACAGAAAGTCTCACAGTTTTGCAACTAGATCAGAGGTCCCCAACCTTTGGGGCACCCGGGACTGATTCCGTGGAGAGAGGTTTTTCTTGGACCGGAAAGTGCGTGGTTTTGTGTGCTGCCTACATCCCGCAGATGGGGCTTTGGTTGTTTGTGCGGACTAGTTGCTGGCATGGCGTGGCCCGGTAGCAGTCCACGGACCGGGGGTTGGGGACCCTTTTTCTTGTCCAATCCTCTGCTGAAGCAGGAGACTCTAAAGCAGGGGTCCCCAACCTTTTGGGCACCAGGGACCGGTTCCGTGGAGAGAGGTTTTCCCGTGGCCCGGAAGGGGGACGTGGTTTTGTGTGCTGCCTGCAACCCACGGATGGAGCTTTGCTTGTTTGTGCAGACCGGTTGCTGGCATGCTGTGGCCCAGGGTTGGGGACCCTTGTTCCAGTCCAATCCCCTGCTCAAGCAGGAGACTCTAAACCACAGGTCCCCAACCTTTTGGGGCCCCAGGGACCGGTTCCATGGAGAGAGGTTTTCCCACAGACTGGAGAATGCGTGGTTTTGTGTGCTGCCTGCATCCCGTGGATGGGGCTTTGCTTGTTTGTGCGGACCAGTTGCTGGCATACTGTGGCCCGGTTCTGGTCCACAGATCGAGAGGGGGTTGGAGACCCCTGAACTAGAAGACATCTCTGCAGCAGTTCTAGCAGTATGGGTTCTCTTTTCTCTTCTGATATCTCTGTCCCTCCGTCTTTGAAAGTCCGGACATTTAAAGGTGAGTTGGATAGAACAAGTCTATGTTGCATCCTCTTCTATATTTAAAGGGATGTCACAGAGTCAAGGTATTCTCCAAAGCCCCTGAAGAAGGCAGGAGAAGAAGCAACGGACGGAAACTCATCCAGGAGAGAAGCAACCTAGAACTAAGGAGAAACTTCCTGACAGTGAGAACAATTAACCAGTGGAACAACCTGCCTCCAGAAGGAGTGAATGCTCCAACACTGGAAGTTTTTTAAGAAGAGACTGGACAGCCATTGGTCCGAAATGGTGTAGGGTTTCCTGCCTGAGCAGGGGGTTGGACTAGATGACCTCCAAGGTCCCTTCCAATTCTGTTATTCTATCGTATCAGAGTGGCACCAGTGGGTTTAAAATGGAAGAGACAGAACGGCTGATTGCTTTTCCTTTCTACCTTCTGCAACTGTCTCCAGATTTCCTCCTTTCCCTCCTTTTATTGATTCCAGGGAATCAGATATAATTTAAGTGAGCTCCTGCACTGAAATTTCTAGATGGGAGAGAGAGAGAGAGAGAGAAAGAGAGAGGGGGGGAGGGAGGGAGGGGGGAGGAGGGAGAGGTAATGTTTTCAATTCTGCAATTACAGTATATGCCTCTCCTTTTCAAGGAACCTGTTTCTGTTCGGTCGTCTCTAAAGAAGGGAAGGGAAGGGAAGGGAAGGGAAGGAAAGGAAAGAGGATGGAAAGGAAAGGGAAGGAAAGGGAAGGGAAGGAAGAGAAAGGGAAGGGAAGAGAAAGGAAGGAAAGGGAAGGGAAGGAAAGGAAGAGAAAGGGAAGGGAAGAGAAAGGAAGGGAAGGAAAGGGAAGGAAGAGAAAGGGAAGGGAAGGAAGAGAAAGGGAAGGGAAGAGAAAGGAAGGAAAGGGAAGGGAAGGGAAGGAAGAGAAAGGGAAGGGAAGAGAAAGGAAGGAAAGGGAAGGGAAGGAAAGGAAGAGAAAGGGAAGGGAAGAGAAAGGAAGGAAAGGGAAGGAAGAGAAAGGGAAGGGAAGGAAGAGAAAGGGAAGGGAAGAGAAAGGAAGGAAAGGGAAGGGAAGGAAAGGAAGAGAAAGGGAAGGGAAGAGAAAGGAAGGGAAGGAAAGGGAAGGAAGAGAAAGGGAAGGGAAGAGAAAGGAAGGAAAGGGAAGGGAAGGGAAGGAAGAGAAAGGGAAGGGAAGAGAAAGGAAGGAAAGGAAAGGGAAGGGAAGGAAGAGAAAGGAAGAGAAGAAAAGGGAAGGAAAGGAAGAGAAAGGGAAGGGAAGAGAAAGGAGCATCCTCCTCCCTCCTCCTCCTACAGCAGGGGTGTCAAACTCAATTTCATTGAGGGCTGCATCAGCATTGAGGCTTGCCCTTGGGGGGGGGTGTGGCCAGGTGTGTGCAGCCTACTGGGTGGGCGTGGCCTAATGGGTGGGCATGGCCAGCTCTACATCGTTCGCGTCGAGGGTGCCTGTGGGGGCCTGGGCAGGAGTGGGACAGATTTGAGGGTCTCTGGCCGAAGGGGGTGGGACGGGGCAAGCGCCAAGGCATGGTTCACTGGAGGAGCCTCAGTGTTCCTCTCAGGCCATGCAGGGGGGGGGGCTTATGGAGCTAAGACTGAATGTCTTTCAGCATAGATGGCCACCACAAAATTGTACATTGGCTCCCGGCCGGCCTGGGCCAGGGCCAAGGCAGGGGGGGCGTTCCCTCACTGTTTCCAGGATGGCTTCACGGGCCACATAAAACCACTTTGCGGGCCGCATCCGGCCCCCGGGGCCTTGTGTTTGACATGTCTGTTGTAGACGCTTAAGTGAACTGTAAGGATCATGTCTAAAGAAAAGAAGAAACAGGGGAGACATGATAGCAGTGTTCCAGTATCTGAGGGGCTGCCACAAAGAAGAGGAGGGGGTCAAACTATTCTCCAAAGCAACAGAGGGCAGGATGAGAAACAACGGTTGGAAACTAATCAAGGAGAGAAGCAACCTGGAATTAAGGAGAAACTTCCTGACAGTGAGGACAATCAGCCAGTGGAACAGCTTTTGCTCAATCCCTGGAAGTTTTTAAGAAGAGGCTGGACAGTCACTTGTCTGAGATGGTATAGGTTCTCCTGCTTGAGTGGGGGCTGGACTAGAAGACCTCCAACGTCCCTTCCAGTTCTATTCTATTCTATTCTATTCTATTCTATTCTATTCTATTCTATTCTATTCTATTCTATTCTATTCTATTCTATTCTATTCTATTCTATTCTAATTCCAATATCTATTCTATTCTATTCTATTCTATTCTATTCTATTCTATTCTATTCTATTCTATTCTATTCTATTCTATTCTAATTATAATTTTCTAATAACTATTCTATCCTATCCTATCCTATCCTATCCTATCCTATCCTATCCTATTCACATCAAAATGGAAGAGAAAGCAAGTGTGTATGTGTGTGTGTTTTCCTTGTTAACCAAAGTGAAAATGAACGGCATTTAAATGGTCCTTTCAAGAACTGCAGACATTCAAAACTGCTCTGGACATCGACCACCCTCACCAAATATGGAACATTCTTTTTAAAAGTCCATTTTCCCGAAGGAGAGAGCCCCCCCCCACCCCCAAAAAATGTGAATTTGCGATGGATACCAGGTGCCTTGGCACCTGGCCAGCATGCTTTTCTCATAACGTCTAATGGCAGAGTGTCCATGGAGGAAAATGATATGTTACATTTGGCTTTTTTTTTTTTTAAAGAGACCTCCTTGGTCTTCCTTTCTGCCAAGACAAAGGAGAAAATAGAGGAATCATCATGAAAACGTATCCCCTTGCCAAGAAAAGAACAGACATTTCTGATGCCTGTTCCAAATCCACGACTACAATAAATAGAATATATTTACACAGCCCCCGAAGGAGGTTTCCCACTGAAATGAGGAGAAGCAATCATTTCAATAGTGTGATTAAAACACAAGTAGATCTTCGGCACCACAGATGGAGCCAATGCAGATCTTTTCCTGTCTCACCAGCCAGGAAAAAAAAAATGGTTCTATCATCTGGGTCTAGTTTTTTTATCTTCAGGAACTCAAGGCTGCATAGATTCCAGCTCGCCCTCCGAGATTCCTCACAACGACATTACCCTCCCTTGGAAAAAAGTGAGGGACTGGGCCTCAAAGTAAATAATAATAATAATAATAATAATAATAATAATAATAATAATAATACAAATAGAAATAGAAAGACTGTGGCAAAAGCAAGCAAGGGTAGTACCAATAGTCATAGGCGCCTTGGGTGCAATCCCAAAACAACTGGAGCACCACTTGAACACCATTGGCATTGACAAATCCGCTATTAGTCAATTGCAAAAGGCGGACTTACTAGGAACTGCTTCCATCCTGCGACGATACCTGTAATACCATCAAACATCCACATCTGCCTATCCCAGGTCCTCGGTAAGGACTCGATAGGTAGACAAAATGCCAAATCCAGTCTGAACATCTGGCTGACTGTGCGATGATTGATAATAATAATAATAATCATCATCATCCCCCAGTGAGGCACTACCTTGACGTGGTTGTGGGGCTTGTGTACTCTGAGGAAGATGAGAGCTATGCCAGAGGTTCAACCATACTGGACAGGTCTCATCAGAGGAGTCAGATAAAGAGTGTCTCTCCCATAAAAAATATGGTGAGACGTAAATTGCAGAAGGCCATACCGGCTCGGACGTCGCCCGGGTTAACAAGGTCCGCACTAGATATTGGAGTTCCTGGATATCTGGTGAAAAATGGGTTACAGGACTCAGGACTGTTGGCTGAGCAACCAGGGCCAGCAGCTGCAGAACTACTGGAAGAAAAGGTGTTTACCCGTCGCAGATACACAGTGATGGAAAACAAAGAAATAATGATCTGTTACTACAGATCAAGTCCAACAAGAAGAGGATATCTAAAACGAATGCACCAGTTCTGGAAAGAACAACATCCAGAATCAGAAATAACAGAACAGAGACTAGCAGATCAATGCCGATTTATAACACGAAATAAAGTATTCACAGAAACAGAATTGGACGAACTGCAAAGGTTTACCCAGGGCAAAGAAATCAAAGCCTTACCAGAAGTAATTCAGAATGTAGAGGCAAACCAGGGGGAGTTGGAAGTGAAGGAATCCAGCAGAGATATACAACTGTTCTCATTTGGAAACCAGGCACCTCTTCCTCAGGAAGAACAAAACCCTCTAACTAAAGAAATAAAAGAATTGAAACAAAGAATAACTGAGCATCTAGAACAGCACAAAAACAACAGAATAAGGCTACCTGCATTGAAGCTTGTTCCAAAGAAACAGCTAGCACAAGCATTAAAAGATGCAAATACTGCAATATCAAGTATAAGCACCAATTCACTGCAAGAAACAAACCAACTAATGTACAGCACAGCTGCAGTTATAACAGAATACCTGGGATGCAAAATCAACAAAAAAGAAAAACAAACAGTGCACCAGAAAAATGGAAGGTTAGACTAGAAAATAAGATCAGCAAGCTAAGATCACATGCAAGCAAGCTAGAACAGATGAAAGAAAAGAAGCTGAAGAACAAGAAGACCAAAGAATACCTAATCAAGAAATACCACTTAGAAACAAGGAAGATCAAGGAAGCACTGGAAATAATAAAGCAACAAATAACAGCTATAGCCAGGAAAATCAGTAGATATGAAGCTCGAATTGCAAACTATAGGCAGAACCTCCAATTTCAATCCAATCAGAAACGTTTCTACCAATCCATCAATGGAGAAACTGCAAGGAATCAGTCAGTACCTGACAAGGAAGAAACAGTGCAGTTCTGGAAGCAGATATGGGATAACCCAAAGAAATACAACAAGGATGCGGCTTGGTTAAAAGAGGTGGATGCAAATGAAAGAACTAGTAATAACAACAAAAATGGTAGAAAAAAGAGCAAAGAAAGAGCAAAGAAAATCAAAAATTGGTCAGCACCAGGTGAAGATGAACTGCATGGGTTTTGGTTGAAACATCTAACTGTTATACACCCACTCATTGCCAAACAATTCAACAATATACTACAAGGAGGAGAAATTGAAAAGTGGCTAACAACTGGGAAAACCTACCTAATAATGAAAAATCCAGCAAAAGGGGCAACACCAGGTAACTACAGGCCAATTACCTGCTTACCAACAACTTTCAAATTACTAACTGGTGTGGTAGCTGATGCAGTGCAACAGCATCTAGTTGAAAACAATCTCTTTCCACCTGAGCAGAAAGGAAACCGCCCCAATAGCAGAGGAACAAAAGATCAACTCCTAATAGACAAAATGATCTTGGAAAACTGCAAGAGAAGGAAGACCAACCTGAATGTGGCATGGATTGACTACAAAAAGGCATTTGACTCTCTGCCACATGATTGGATAATCAAGTGCCTAGAAATAACAGGAGTCAGTAGAAACATCAGAAAATTTGTGCAAAGATCGATGGCACAATGGAAGACACAGTTGCAGATCAATGGTGAGAGGCTGGGAGAGGTTAATATCAAGAGAGGAATATTTCAAGGAGATTCATTATCACCATTACTATTTGTTATTGCACTGTTTCCTCTGTCAACAATACTGAATAACTCAGGACATGGCTATCAAACATCAAAAACATCTGCCAGACTATCCCACCTCCTTTATATGGATGATCTGAAGCTGTATGGAAAAACATCATCTGAAATAGAATCGCTGCTCAACACTGTCTGTATATATAGCCAAGATATTGTAATGGAGTTTGGCTTGGACAAATGTGCCACACTTACTATCAAACAAGGAAAAATAATGAAAACTGAAGGAATCAAGATGCCCCACAAAAATAACATTAAGAATCTGGATGAGGAAGAGTACTACAAATACTTGGGTATCCTTCAAGCTGACAACATCAAGCACACTGAAGTCAAGAAAAAGATTAGAGGTGAATACATCAAGAGAGTGAAGAAGATCTTAAAATCCAAACTCAATGGAGGAAATACCATAAAGGCAGTCAACACCTGGGCAATCCCAGTTATTAGGTACACAGCTGGAATAGTGGACTGGACTCAAGCAGAACTAAAAGCAATGGATAGGCAGACCAGAAAAATAATGACAATGAATCACACCCTTCATCCACGCAGTGACATTGATAGACTTTATCTACCAAGGCAAATAGGTGGGCGTGGAATGCTACAAGTACATCAGATGGTTGAAGAAGAAAAAATGGCTTTGGAAGAATATCTGAAGAACAATGATGAAGATGCACTGAAATTAGTATATCAGGAAGGCTTACTAACTACTGGAGAGACCAAACTGGCCTACAAGAAAGACCAAATGAAGAACAGAATAGAGGCATGGGAAGACAAAGCACTACATGGCCAATACATGAAAAAAATAGCTGGGAAAGCAGATAATAATAAAACCTGGCAATGGCTAAGAGCAGGAAAATTGAAGAAAGAGACCGAGGGACTAATTCTGGCTGCACAAGACCAAGCCTTAAGGACAAATGCATACAAAGTCAAAATTGAGAAGACAGCAACAGACAGTAAGTGCCGCCTATGCAAAGAAGCTGAAGAAACAGTGGACCACTTGGTAAGCTGTTGCAAGAAGATTGCACAAACTGATTACAAGCAGCGGCATGACAAAGTAGCAACAGTGGTGCATTGGAAGATCTGCAAAAAATATCATTTGCCTGTAAGCAAAAACTGGTGGGATCATAAAATAGAGAAAGTCATAGAAAATGATAAAATGAAACTGCCCTGGGACTTCAGAATTCAAACAGACAAGCACCTGCAACATAACACCCCAGACTTAACAATTGTCGATAAGAAAGACAAAAAAGTCTGGATAGTGGACGTGGCAGTGCCTGGAGACAGCAGTATAGATGAGAAAGAACTGGAGAAGATAACAAAATACAAAGACCTACAAATAGAAATAGAAAGACTGTGGCAAAAGCAAGCAAGGATAGTACCAATAGTAATAGGCTCCTTGGGTGCAATCCCAAAACAACTGGAGCACCACTTGAACACAATTGGCATTGACAAATTCGCTATTAGTCAATTGCAAAAGGCGGCCTTACTAGGAACTGCTTCCATCCTGCGACGATATCTGTAATACCATCAAACATCCACATCTGCCTATCCCAGGTCCTGGGTAAGGACTCGATAGGTAGACAAAATGCCAAATCCAGTCTGAACATCTGGCTGACTGTGCAATGATTGATAATAATAATAATAATTAAGTTGGAAGGTACCTTGGAGGTCATCTAGTCCAACCCCCTGCTCAAGCAGGAAACCCTAGACCATTTCAGACAAGTGGCTGTCCAGTCTCTTCTTAAAAGCTTCCAGTGTTGGAGCATCCACAGCCTCTTGAGGCAGGTTGTTCCACTGGTTAATTGTTCTCACTGTCAGGAAGTTTCTCCTTAGTTCTAGGTTGCTTCTCTCCTTGATGAGTTTCCACCCGTTGCTTCTTGTCCTGCCTTCAGGGACTTTGGAGAATAGCTTGACTCCCTCTTCTTTGGGGCAGCCCCTGAGATACTGGAAGGCTGCTATCATGTCCCCCCTCGTCCTTCTCTTCATTCAACTGGACATCCCCAATTCCAGCAACTGTTCCTTATATGTTTTAGCCTCCAGACCCCTAATCATCTTTGTTGCTCTTCTCTGCCCTCTTTCTAGAGTCTCAGCATCTTTTTTTTTTCATCGTGATGACCAAAACTGGATGCAGCATTCCAAGTGTGACCTTACCATGGCCTTGTAAAATGATATTAACACTTTACTGAGCGAGCTTCCGTGACTGAGAAGGCGCCTGAAATTAAGATGACTCTGAGGGCAAGGATAAACCTCCAAGTGGCCTCAACGATTCTGAGAGAATACTAAGGACTAGATGACTGCAAGGAATATAGACCCTTCCACCCTCCACCATTCAAGCAGAGTTGAAGAAGCTTCTTGGAAGTCAGTCTTAGAAGATGAATAAAAGAAGGACAATTTTTTTTCTTATATATATATATATATATTCCAGAGATGATTTGGAGAATTCACGCCTGAAAGTTTTTGTTGATTTACTTCTTTAATTTACAGACCACCTGACTCCAACTTAGATCAATTTGGTACTAGGTCAGTGGTTCTCAACCTTTTTATTGCCGCGACCCCCAACCGGTCGTAAGTCGAGGACTACTCAACCGGTCGTAAGTCGAGGACTACTCAACTGGTGCAGCACCGTTTGCAGAATGGGACTTTTGGCGGGCTCAGCAGGGCAGAGACAGCCTGAACAATTCCTACTGGCTTTTGAAAGCCAATAGAATTAGACTCTATTCAAGAGAGTCTATTCGATTGGCTTTCAAAAGCCAAGAGAATAAGAGGGAGTAGCACAGCTAAGGAAAAGGGGGAAAAAATGGCGGACTGCGTTGTTTGGCGACCCCCATGAAATGGTCGTTCGACCCCAAATGGGGTCCCGACCCACAGGTTGAGAACCACTGTACTAGGTCAACCGTGTTTGTTGATAGACTCATTTATGTTCCATCTTTTGTACAGGAGCTCACAGTGGTGCACATGACGCTTCCTGTTGTGTTTTCGGTTCGTTGGCAATTGATGAAGACACATGGTGGAAAACAACAAGCTCTTTACTTCACTCTCCTACAACCAAGCGAGCAGCAAAAGGCATGCAGGCCTTTTATAGGGCCAGAACCCCAGACAGTGTGAACCAATAGGAATTGAGCATTTTCGCGCCTTGCGCATGCGCACAAGGCTGGCACCACCCTGTCTGGTCCCCGGCAGCTTTTGGAATGCCCGGGACCATTTGCAACATTCTGAGCCTGCTTTCAGCTCTTGCAAGCTCAGGACACAACACTTTCTTTTCTTACTAGGCCCCACAGTGGCTTGTAGCAGTAGCAGTAAGATAGAGCATGGAAATCTACCACAAACAAAGAGATGAATGTCAGCGGTAGCCGTTCCCTCTCCTAAATTCTGGGCCTACCATTTCCCGCCCTCTCACAAATTCAGTTTTTCATTCCTGCTGTAACTCTTCTTTAAAAATGGAGGGACTGTGAACATTGGGAACTCTATAAATAACGGAGGCATGAAAGTATGATGGGGTCATTGGCGCTTTCTGGGGTTGGGGGTTTTCCAGCAGACAAAGGAAGGAAGGAATAGGGAGAGAGCGAGGAAGGAAGGAAGAAAGGAAGGAAGGAAGGAAGAAAGGAAGGAGAAGAACAAAAATAGGGATGGAGTGAGGAAGGATGTAAGGAAGGAAGAAGGAAGGAAGGAACTAGAAAGAGAAATAGGGAGGAAGGGAGCGAGGAAGGAAGGAAGAAGGAGAAGGAGAAATAGGGATGGAGTGGGGAAGGAAGGAAGGAAGGAAGGAAAGAAGGAAGAAAGGAGAAGAACAGAAATAGGGATGGAGTGAGGAAGGAAGGAAGGAAGGAAGGGAAGGAAGGAAGGAGAAAGGGAAATAGGGAGGAAGGGAGCGAGGAAGGAAGAAGAAGGAGAAAAAGGGATGGAATGAGGAAGGAAGGAAGGAAGGAAGGAAGGAAATGGGAGGGAGGGAGGGAGGGAGGAGGAGGAGGAGAATGACTGTGGGGTCCTTGGTGCTCTCTGAGGTTGGTGGTTTTTAATGCAGATGTTTCATTATCAAACTAAGTAACATCCTCAGTGCTAGAAGGGAGGGGGGTTTGTGAAGTGAGAGGAGAAGGAGGGGGTCCTTGGTATTCTCTGAGATGGGTGTTGTTGTTTTATCCAGATATTTTATTGCCCAATGGGTAACATCATCAGTGCTAGAAGAGCTTAAAAAAAGTGGAGGTGCTACCTGTTCCAGAAACCAGTCAGGGCGGCATCCTTTCCCGTCTGTCCTTATCCGCAGCTTCTTGAGTGGTGCAATATCTGGAACTTCCATGATGAAAGAGTCCTTTTGGCCAATTTCAAATCTGGAAGAAACGAGACATTTCCTCGTCTGGCTTATCATCTGACAGGACACACATCAACCGGATGCTTTTAAGGTGCCCAAATTCCTCAGACACAGCGCGGCCACATTGGAAAAAGTGGGAGTACAACAGAGGGCAATCCCTCACCTGTTGTCCCCCCCCAAAAAAGATTAAAAAGTGTGCACATCTTGCTCGCTTTTTTCTACATCTGTTCATTCCCACAGCTGCCTTTTTCAGAAATGTAGCATCTAGCCAAATCAGACAACACTCCTGAAATCTAAGTAAGGTTTGGCTTGGTTAGTACTTAGATGGGAGATGATCAGGGCATCCTGAATTTGGTGGGATGAGAAGTCCACCCCCATCTCTGCAGAAAATGGGAAATCAGTTCTGAATGCTTGCCCAAAACCAGATAGACAGTTGCCTGAGGTCACCAGGAATATAGAACAGAACAGAACAGAATAGAATAGAATTACAGGATAGAACAGAACAGAACAGAATAAAATACTTTTTGGAATATAGAATAGAATAGATATTGGAATATAGAATAGAATAGAATAGAATAGAATAGAATAGAATAGAATAGAATAGAATAGAATAGAATAGAATAGAATAGAATAGAATAGAATAGAATAGAAATAATAAGAATAAGAATAGAATGGAATGGAATGGAGTGGAATGGACTGGAATAGATATTGCAATATAGAATAGAATAGAATAGAATAGAATAGAATAGAATAGAATAGAATAGAATAGAATAGAATAGAATAGATATTGGAATATAAAATAGAATAGAATAGAATAGAATAGATATTGGGATATAGAATAAAATAGAATAGAAATAATAATAAGAATAGAATAGAATAGAATAGAATAGAATAGAATAGAATAGAATAGAATAGAATAGAATAGAATAGAATAGAATAGAATAGAATAGAATAGATATTGGAATACAGAATAGAATAGAATAGAAATAATAATAATAATAAGAAGAATAGAATGGAATGGAATGGGCTGCAAAAAAAGGCTGACCAGTGGATCCAGTTGAGATCTGCCTATGTGAGACTGATTGGGGTAGATCAGTGTTTCCCAAACTTGACAATTTTAAGGCATGTGGACTTCAATTCCCAGAATTCCACAGTCAGCGTTGCTGGCTGTGGAATTCTGGGAGTTGAAGTCCTCATGCCTTAAAATTGTCAAGTTTGGGAAACACTGGGGTAGATGATTACAAGGGTGACACCGAAATATAATTTTATCCTATTTTATCTATCTTAAATTATCGTATTCTATCCCAATTTCACTTTAGACCAGTGCTTCTCAACGTTTGTGTGACGGCGACCTCCGTCACACAAACGTGCCGCGCATGCGCGGCGCCCCCCCCATGCGTGGCGTCACCCCCATGTGCGGCGCGGCGGTGCCCCCATGCGCAGCGGCGCCCCCATGCGTGGCGCCTCTGCTCCCAGGTTCTTGGGCTATGAAGCTGTTAACCAGAGCCTGTTGTCCTCAAGTCATGAATTGGATAGCAAGAGAAGTTAAGTTTAGTGCACACCAGAGCATAAATCTGAAGAAAAGTCTAATAAAAGAAAAAAGGGAGAGAGAAAAGAAATACAGATTAATGGCTTGATCAGGTGCACACTTCTTCCTCCAGACGGTTAGTTCCCCTGGGTGTCCACTTATCAATATTTGTGTTGCTGGAGCTGTTTCATGGCTGATGCTGATTTAAATTAAATTGCCTTATTATCTGAGACAGTTTAAAAAGATATTGTGGTCGCATACATATATCACCTTGCAGTACCACTTAAAGGGAGGGGAGATTTACTATCTCTCTCTCTCTCTCTTTCTCTCTCTCTCTCACTTTCTCTCCCTCTCCCTCTCTCCCTCCCTCTCTCCCTCCCTCTCTCTCCCTCTCTCTCTCCCTCTCTCCTTCTCTCTCTCTCTCTCCCTCCCTCTCTCTCCTTCACTCTCTCTCCTTCACTCTCTCTCCCTCTCTCTCTCCCTCTCTCTCCCTCACTCTTTCTCTCCCTCTCTCTCCCTCCCTCTCTCCCTCTCCCTCCCTCTCTCCCTCCCTCTCTCTCCTTCTCTCTCCCTCTCTCCCTCTCTCTCCCTCCCTCTCTCATTCACTCTCTCTCCCTCTCTCTCTCCCTCTCTTTCTCCCTCTCTCTCCCCCTCTCCCTCTCTCTCTCCCTCCCTCTTTCTCTCCCTCTCTCCCTCCCTCTCTCTCCCTCTCTCCCTTCCTCTGTCTCTCTCTTCCTCCCTCTCCCTCCATCTCTCTCCCTCTCTCCTTCTCTCTCTCCCTCTCTCTCTCCCTCTCTCTCTCCCTCACTCTCTTTCTCTCCCTCTCCCTCTCTCTCTCCCTCCCTCTCTCTCTCTCTCTCTCTCCTCCCAGTCTGAAGGTGAATAAAGCAGGTTTTGTTACCTTGACGATTCCCAAACGGCCAGCATATTTGGGGGTTACATTTTAGAGCCGCTGTACCTTGGCCATGGGGGCAAAAGAGCCTTTTAATTTACTAGCGGCCCCTCAATCTCAGCTTCGTAAAAACTGGATTGTTAAAAGGAGGAACACCTTTCTTTCCCTGAGGAAATGGCCAGGAAGATCTCACTAAATTGGTGAAGTCAAAGGAAGAGCTGGCAGAACTTCCGATGACTTGCAGAGATGGCACCAGCTTATGGAAACCAAGGCTGCAAATATGTAAATATGACTTAATTTACATTTTTTGTCAATTTTAATGTTTTAAGTTTCAAGGCCCAAGGTTTCAATGTTTTTAACCTTTTAATTATTTAATGCTGTTATCTATGGCATCGTAATAATAGGCTAATTAATTAGGAAAAGAAGGACTAAGGGTGACATGAGAGCAGCGTTCCAATCTCTCAGGGGCTGCCCCAAAGAAGAGGGAGTCAAACTTTTCTCCAAGGCACCAGAAGGCAGGACAAGAAGCAATGGATGGAAACTCATCAAGGAGAGAAGCAACCTGGAACTAAGGAGGAATTGAGGGGTCCTTGGTGCTCTCTGAGCTTGGCTGTTTTCTTGCAGACATTTCATTACCCAACTAGGTAACATCATCAGTGCTGGAAGGGAGGAGGAGGAGGAGGAGGACTGATGGTAGAGAAGAAGAAGGAAGACTGTGGGGTCCTTGATGCTCTCTGAGTTTGCTTGTTTTCTTGCAGACATTTCAGTACCCAACTGCGTAACATCATCAGTGCTAGAAGGGAGTTTGGGGGAAGAGAAGGAGGAGGGGAAGGAGGAGGGGAGGAGAAGGAGGAGGAGGAGGAGAGGAGGAGGAGGACGACGACGACTGTGGGGTCCTTGATGCTCTCTGAGTTTGCTTGTTTTCTTGCAGACGTTTCATTACCCAACTGGGTAACATCATCAGTGCTAGAAGGGAGGAGGAGGAGGAGGAGGGGGAGGAAGAGGAGGAGGAGGAGAGGAGGAGGAGGAGAAGGAGGAGGAGGAAGAGGAGGAGGAGGAGGAGGAGGAGGAGGAGGAGGAGGAGAAGGACTGATGGTAGAGAAGAAGAAGGAAGACTGTGAGGTCCTTGGTGCTTTCTGAGTTTGCTTGTTTTCTTGCAGATGTTTCCTTACCCAAACTAGATAACATCATGATGATGTTACCTAGTTGGGTAATGAAATGTCTGCAAGAAAACAAGCAAACTCAGAGAGCATCAAGGAACCCCCTCGTATCAATCCTGAGCTACAAATATTCTCCTTTATTAGCAAGGAGAAACTTCCTGACAGTTAGAACAATTAACCAGTGGAACAACCTGCCTCCAGAAGCGGTGAATGCTCCAACACTGGAAGTTTTTAAGAAGAGACTGGACAGCCATTGGTCTGAAATGGTATAGGGTCTCCTGCCTGAGCAGGGGGTTGAAGTAGATGACCTCCAAGGTCCCTTCCAACTTTATTATTATTAATATCAGTTACTTTGAGGCCCAGTCCCTCACTTTTTCCTAGGGAGGGTAGCGTTGTTAGCGTGCTGTGGCCTGGTACTGGGGGCTTTGGGGACCCCTGCCTGAGATTCAAGAGAGCCAGTTGGAAGAGGCCAAGCTATCTAGAGAGCAAGAGGGGGATGTAGGCTGCTGAAGTGCCAGTTACCTATTTCCAATTTTTTCCAGCAGAATCTCTTCGGAACAGCCATTGGATCCAAAGAATGTGAAAAAAATGCCGGTGTCCGTTCCAGCCTGTGACAAATCTCCAGTCTCCACCGTCGCTTCATAGAGAATCTGGAGAACATCGAAGTGCAAAGTTAGCAAAAAAAAAAAAAAAAGCCACCCAGGTTTTCAAAAACATAAAAGAGAATCAAACCTCACAAATGCCAAGGCCGAGCTGCCATCTTTCAAATAGGATGGGTTGGGTAGGGAATCACGGAGTCATTGGCTTTACAATGCAAAACTGACTTCTGTGTATACATTGTAGCTGGGTATGTGCATGTAGGTGTGGCAGAGGAGAATGAATTAATTCTGAAAATGAAACCAATTTCTGCACTGCGAAATATGCTTTGGAATCAACGGGCAAGTTGGACTTCCTTCCCATCCTTCTGATTTTTATATTCTCTCATTGTCAGAGCATGCACTGTCTTATCGGGCTGAGATAACCCAAGAGTAAATACAGTAAACAGTGGTCTATATTAAATGGTGATTTATCTTACACTATGTACAATATCATACACCAGGGACAATATACATACACATGGTAATACAGTAGAATCTAACACACAGCAGTTACAGCAGGAAATGGACAAGAGAGAAAGAGAGAGAGAGACTCCAGCAAAAGCCTTCCCTTTTATACTCAGACTCTTAAAGGGATACAGACCCTGCTTGCTCTTAAAGAGACACAGACCCTGCTGAGTCATTCCTGTCATTGCATCATCCACCTTATATTACATTACATCATTACAACTTCTTATATGATTACATAAGCTGTTTAACTGTTAAATCATTACCCCCCCCCTCTCTCTCTCTCTCACACACACACACACACACACAGAGAGAGAGAGGGAGAGGGAGGTCCTTGGCTTTCCCCACCCTGAGATACCTCATGTGCACATTTTAACGAGCAAGGGAATGATCTCCTTCGAGGTACGAGATTCACTCTAAGAGTTTTCAAGTTATGAGTGGAATGGGCAGGCTCCATTACACTCGTAACTTGAGGACTACCTGTAGTGTTTTGGTGGTCAGGAACCATTTTTAAGATACTTAAGGGATTAAAGTCCCAGTGAGAAAAGCAACAATCATAAGCAGGTTGGGACATGGCTTCAACAGAAGTCTTTGATTAGCCGCCAGTTGTTTAGCCATTGATCAGTTGCAGATATATTGATGTTACTTCAACTCCAAGCTGACAACTACAATGCTACAATCAAAACTCCTCCTGTAATTTTTTTTTAATGTCCAGAGTGTTAATGGCACCCTGATGACTTTTTCGACATGTAGCATGGACAGTCCAGATTCAGCTTACGGACATGTTAAAAGTAGAGCCTGTGGACGATTGCAATGAAATGTGGGTATTGTTCACTAATGTGGTGTAAAACTTTTACATATTTGTATTTATTTGTGGGGTTTTTGTTTTTTTTTTTTGCTTATTGATACTTCCTATTTCTACACAGCACATCTCAAAGAGGTTTGTACCATGGGAAATAAAGGACATACTGCATACACATAATTTTCACTGTGTCGTTTTCTTCTTTCTCTTTGCTATTTGTTTTGTTTTTCCCCCCTCTCTTCATTCTTGTTTATTAAACAAATAAAAACAACCTTCCACCCTTCCGAGGTTGGTAAAATGAGGACCCAGATTGTTGTGGGCAATATGCTGATTCTGTAAACAGCTTAGAGAGGGCTACAAAGCACTGTGAAGCAGCATATAAATCTAAGTGCTTTTGTTATTGCCCTTCATCCCTCCCTCCCTCCCTTCCTCCCTCCTTCCTTCCTTCCTCCCTCTCCCCCTTCCTTCCTTTCCTTTGTTCCTTCCTCCCTCCCTCCCTCTCCCTTCCTTCCTTTCCTTCCTTCCCTCCTTCCTTCCCTCCTCCCTCCTTCCTTCCTTTCTTTCCTTCCTTCCTTCTTCCTCCCCCCCTCCCTCGCTCTCCCCTTCCTTCCCTCCTTTCCTTCCTTCCTTCCTCCCTCCCTCCTTCCCATTCTCTTCCTTCCTTCCTTCCTTCCTTCCTTCCTTCCTTCCTTCCTCCTCCCTCTCTCTCCCTTCCTTTCCTTCCTTCCCTCCTCCCTCCTTCCTTCCCTTCCTTCCTTCCTTCCTTCCCTCCTCCCTCCTTCCTTCCCTCCTCCTTCCTTCCTTCCTTTCCTTCCTTCCTTTCTTCCTTCCTTCTTCCTCCCCCTCCCTCTCTCCCCTTCCTTCCTTCCTTCCTTCCTCCCTCCCTCCCTCCCTCCCTCCCTCCCTTCCTTCCTTCCTTCCTTCCTTCCTTCCTTCCTTCCTTCCTTCCTTCCCTGAAGGCACAGTAGTTAGAATGCAGTATCGCAGGCTGACTCCACAGTCTGGAGTTTGATCCTGACCGGCTCAAGGTTGACTCCGCCTTCCGTCCTTCCGAGGTGGGTAAAATGAGGACCCAGATTGTTGGGGGGCAAAAAGGCTGACTCTGTAAACCCACTTAGAGAGGGCTGTAAAAGCACTAAGGGGCAGTATATACATTTGCTATTTCAATTGCTATTTGTAAGGGTTGTCAGTGAGGGCTACCTACGTGCCACGTGTTTGCTTCAAAGGAGAATGGAAGGTCTTGCAGGAAGACTCACCTTTAGGCCAATGTTGATGCAATCTGCATCCAGGATGTTGAAGACGCGTGAGGTTAGACCATCCCCCCTATCCTGGGCCAGCCAGCACTTGCAAACAAAAGTGTAGATCACACCCTTCGTTGGCACTGTGATGCTGAATTCATCCAGGAGCCAAGAGCTTTCTGGAGTGGCCCCATCATGGCCAATCTAGGAGACAGGAAAAAAAAAATCACCCAACTGGGTCACAACGAACATAGGTGAGGTTCTTAAAGATCGAACACTAAGGATGTTTAAAACTGGGGCTAAACGAAAAGAGCAAATAATTCTGGGATAGGAAGGCTTCAACACTGGGCCCCATCCAACAAAAATGAAATTCAGTGCAGAGAAAAGGAAAGCTTTACACTTAGGCAAGAAAAATCAAATCTGCAGGTACAGACTATGTGAAACCTGCCTCAGTGACAGTAACTGTGAAAGGGAACCTGGCGTCCCAGTGGAGAATCACTTAAATACGAGCCAGCCGGGTGCGGCAGCAGACAAAAAAGCCAACGCAATCCTAGGTTGCATTAACAGAGGGATAGAATCAAGGTCACATGAAGGGTTAGTACTGCTTTATAAAGCCTTAGTAAGATCACATCTGGAATATTGCACCCGGTTTTAATCACCACATTATATATATAAAAAAAAGATGTTGAGAGTGCAGAGAAGAGCAACAAAGATGTTTAGGGGCCTGAAGGCCAAAACATTAGAATAGAATAGAATAGAATAGAATAGAATAGAATAGAATAGAATAGAATAGAATAGAATAGAATAGAATAGAATAGAATAGAATAGAATAGAATAAATATTGGAATATAGAATAGAATAGAATAGAATAGAATAGAATAGAATAGAATAGAATAGAATAGAATAGAATAGAATAGAATAGAATAGAAAATATGGAACGGAATGGAATGGAATGGAATGGAATGGAATGGAATAGAATAGAATAGAATAGAATAGAATAGAATGGAATGGAATGGAATGGAATGGAATGGAATGGAATAGAATAGAATAGAATAGAATAGAATAGAATAGAATAGAATAGAATAGAATAGAATAGAATAGAATAGAACAGAATAGAATAGGAAAAAGAATAGAGTAGAGTAGAGTAGAGTAGAGTAGAGTAGAGTAGAGTAGAGTAGAGTAGAGCAGAGTAGAGTAGAGTAGAGTAGAGTAGAGATGGAAGGCTGAT
This sequence comes from Crotalus adamanteus, assembly GCA_039797435.1. Lineage (NCBI taxonomy): Eukaryota > Metazoa > Chordata > Lepidosauria > Squamata > Viperidae > Crotalus > Crotalus adamanteus. The sequence continues at coordinate 283,404,066 of CM077919.1, read as the reverse complement.
GACTGTTTGATTTTTTGGTGTGAGGGATTGTTGATTCTAGGGATCTTTGTCTTTTTAATCCAGGCTTCCTGGCTCCAATCTTTCTGACAATAGTATAATAATAATAAAGTTGGAAGGGACCTTGGAGGTCATCTAGTCCAATCCCCTGCTCAGTCAGGAAACCCTATACATTTCAGACCAATGGCTGTCCAGTCTCTTCTTAGAAACTTCCAGGGTTGGAGCGTTCACCACTTCTGGAGCAGGTGGTTCCACTGATTAATTAGAATAGAATAGAATAGAATAGAATAGAATAGAATAGAATAGAATAGAATAGAATAGAATAGAGCTGGAAGGGACCTTGGAGGTCATTCAGTCTAACCCCCTGCTCAGGGAGGAAACCCTACACCATTTCGGACAAATGGCTGTCCAGTCTCTTCTTAAAAACTTCCAGTGTTGGAGCATTCACTGCTTCTGGAGGCAGGTGGTTCCACTGGTTAATTGTTCTGACTGTCAGGAAGTTTCTCCTTAGTTCTAGGTTGCTTCTCTCCTTGATTAGCTTCCACCCGTTGCTCCTGCCTTTAGGCGCTTTGGAGAATAGCTTGACTCTCTCTTTTTTGGGGCAACCTCTGAGATACTGGAGCACTGCTATCATGTCCCCCCTCGTCCTTCTTTTCCCTAGAACTAGCCAAACCCAATTCTTGCAACCGTTCCTTATGTGTTTTAGCTTCCAGTCCCCTAAGATTGTCACATCTGCATTTCTGCAGACCTGGTTTTTGTTTGGGCAGACTTGGGGGGTGGGTGGGCTGGTTTCTGCCTTTAAGATCCTTGGGGGAAATATAATATTTTGCCTTTTTAATATTTCCCAAAATATTTCTTTCTCTGGATTCTTCCCACAGTAAGTACAAAGACGAAGAGAAACGACACTTCAGGTTGGTGCTAAGCTCAGCAGCCTGGTTTTATTTTATTTTGTGCTATTTTTAGACATAGTGAGATCTTAGCATGCCCCAGATTCTGGACGTCAAGTATCCCAACCATCCTTCATTTTGACTAAATGACCCCCGAAAGAACAAGTTGAGGCATGCTGCTTGCAGAACTCTGGCGAGCTTTTACTCCCGATCTAAATATTTCCACCAAGCGGGATGAATTATAGTTTACCTTCACGGGTGGCGTCCAGCAAGTCGCCACCATCCAGTTGGACTAATGTCGAACTTGGGGGTTGAATGGCTCGTTAGTCTGCCAACTAGAAGGAAGTGAGAACGTTCCTCCCCCCCCCCCGGATTTTATAATGAAATAGATTTAGGTGTAAACCGAAACCTGTTTGATTTGATTTGTTTTGCCCAACAAAGTCTCTCGTCTTTCCTGGGTCCGGGGATGACCTAAGGCCGAAGGCCGCTTCCTAAATGCAAAAGATGCAACCAATTGGTAAAGGAAGGGAAACGGGCCGGTAAGGTGTGTAATACATGCAGGGTCTGTTTCTTAAACTCCCACGGAGGAGGGGCAGAGGAGGAGAGGGAGAGGGGCAGGGAAAGGAAGGGAGGGGACAGGGAAGGAGGAGGAGGAAGAGGGGGAGGAGCAGGGGAGAAGAAGAGGAAGAGGAGGAGGGGGAGGGGGAGAGAAGGGAGGAAGGGGAGGAGGAGGAAGAGGAGGAGGGGATGAGGGGAGGGAGAGGGGCAGGGAAGGAGAAGGGGACGAGGAAGAGGAAGAGGAGGAGGGGGAGGGGGAGAGAAGGAGGAGGAAGAGGAGGAGGGAATGAGGGGAGGGAGAGGGGCAGGGAAGGAGAAGGGGAAGGGGAAGGAGGAGGGGGAAGAGGGAGAAGGGGAGGGGCAGAGAAGGAGGAGGAGGAGAGGAGGAGGGGGGAGGGGCAGGGGAGGAGGAGAAGGGGAGTAGGGGAGGGGGAGGGGAGGGGAAGGGAAGGAAGGGGAAGGGGAAGGAAGAAGGGAAGAGGGAGAGGGCCAGGGGAGGCGGAAGGGGAAGAGGAGGGAGGGGATGGGGAGGAGGAAGAGGAGGAGGGGGAGGGGGAGAGAAGGAGGAGGAAGAGGAGGAGGGGATGAGGGGAGGGAGAGGGGCAGGGAAGGAGAAGGGGAAGGGAAGGAGGAGGGGGAAGAGGAGGAGGGGAAGAGGAAGAGGGGGAGAGGGGAGGAGGGGGGAAGAGGAGGAGGTGAAGAGGGAGAGGAAGAGGGAGAGGGGGAGGGGCAGAGAAGGAGGAGGAGGAAGAGGAGGAGGGAGGGGGAGGGAGAGGGGCAGGGGAGGAGGAGAAGGGGAAGGGGAAGGAAGAAGGGAAGAGGGAGAGGGGCAGGGGAGGAGGAGAAGGTGGGAAGGGAAGGAAGAAGGGACAAGGGAGAGGGCCAGGGGAGGAGGAAGGGGAAGGGCAGGGAGGGGAAGAGGAGGGGAAGGGGAAGGAGGAGGAGGAGGTATGGACAAGGCTAGGAAAAAAATTCAAAGCCTAGAGTTAGAGGCTTTGATGTCTTCCTAACTGTTGCTTCACCCAAATGCGTGCAGTATTCACGGCTCCATGCAAGGAGCTAGAAATATTGGTTGGGGGTCTGAGCCAATTTTAAAAATAAACTAAAAGTACAGTGGTTTAAAAAAAAAAAAAAACCAAGTTCCTGTCTTTATTTTTCAGCCAAGCAGGCCCAGCCCTGTATTTATTGCCTGCACACAATCTTGTGGCTTTTTTTTTTTTAAACCAGCTGCTTTACCTTTAATCATCGCTAATATTATCCTTAGGAGGCGACTTTAAAGCCTGCCGTTATTAGACGGATTCTATAGAAACCAGCCAACCAACCAACCAACCCACGGTACGGTTCACAAAACGCAGCACAAAGGTGTGTTGCGATGGATTATAATTCAAGCACACCACTTTCTCGAGGTCCAAAGCGGCGCCTTTGTGCCTCTGAATGCCCGCTCTGTCCGGGGGGAAGCAGGCTATAGAAATTAGGCAGAGCAGGAACCAGACTTGATTTGAACTCAGCGATGAATTACTACCTTATATTAATAGAGGTGATGAGATGACTCCCCATGGTATTGGATAATTGCTACATTCTTTTATGTAAAATAGGATTATTTAATGGTAATTTGTTGATTGATTCGTGTGTGTGTGTGTGTGTGTGTGTGTGCCTGTGTCCATTTATGGACCATAGCAACAAGCCATCTTGAGGGAAAAGAAGAACGCGAGCTTCAAGAGGAGGCCAAAAAAAGAACGTCAACCATTTGTTACAGAAATATTTCTGCCCAGTGATTTCTGATCAGCGCTCGTGGCTCCTGAGCCGTGATTAAGGCCCTCCCTCCTGTAAGGGGTGTCTCAAGAGAAGCTGTGAAAACAATTTCCATGTTGGGCAAGACAATTATACACGAAGCGTTTCTTGCTGTGGGCCATTTATGAAATTCCTTCTTCTTCCCTTTGGTTTTTGTTTTTATTCTATTCTATTTTATATTTTATATTATTTTATATTTTCTACTCTACTCAACTCTTCTCTACTCCACTCTACTGCACTCCACTCCACTCCTCTCCTCTCCTGTCTTCTCTTCTCTTCTATTCTATTTTGAATTCTATTCTATTCTGTTCTGTTCTATTCTCTATATAATATTCCATTCCACTCCACTCCACTCCTCTCCTCTCCTCTCCTCTCCTCTATAATATTGTATTCTATTCTATACTATTCTATACTATACTATACTATATTCTATTCTCTATATTCTATTCACTTATTCTATTCTATTCTCTTATTCTATTCTATTCTATTCTATTCTATTCTATTCTATTCTAATCTATTCTATTCTATATTCTGTTCTCTATATTCTATTCTATTCTATTCTATTCTATTCTGCTCTATTCTCTATATAATATTCCATTCCATTCCACTCCACTCCACTCCACTCCACTCCTCTCCTCTCCTCTATTCTATTGTATTCTATTCTATACTATACTATACTATACTATACTATATTCTATTCTCTATATTCTATTCTATTCTATATTCTATTCTATTCTATTTTATTCTATTCCATTCCATTCCATTCCATTCTTAATTCTATTCTATTCTATTCTATTCTATTCTATTCTATTCTATTCTATTCTATTTTACTCTGTTCTATTCTAAAAAATACCCAACTTGAACCAAAGGACTCCAATCTCGTTTGAAAAAAAAAAAAAACTTCCAGGCATAGAGAACCCACAACATCCGGAGATCTGCAATTTCTCTGCCTCTCTTTAGGCCAAGCTGAGCTCCAGGATCTTACCGATCGCTCTTTCAGACCTCACTTGTCAGTCACGTGGCCTACCTCAATTTTTCTGACCTCGCCAACGTCGGCTCCCATAACAGAGAATTTCTCCACAGAAGACTCTGCAAACTGGGTCTTTCCTTCTGGGAGATCAAGCCACATGTGGCCTGTGGATTCTTCCCGAGGACCTAGCACGATTATGAAAACTCGGCTGCTGGTGCTTGAGTCGTATTCTTTCCCAGTCGTGAGGACAATGTGGTAAGGAATGACTAAAAACAAAGAAAATCACATCAGGCAAACGAGATGGAGACACAGCTTACCGTGGACCAGTGGACCAGTACCGTGGACCAGTACCGGGCCGTGGCATGCCAGCAACTAGTCCACACAAAGAAGCAAAGCCCCATCCGCGGGATGCAGGCAGCACACAAAACCACGCATTCTCCAGTCCGTGGGAAAACCTCTCTCCATGGAACCGGTCCCTGGGGCCCCAAAAGGTTGGGGACTTGTGGTTTAGAGTCTCCTGCTTGAGCAGGGGATTGGACTGGAACAAGGGTCCCCAACCCCGGGCCACGGCATGCCAGCAACCGGTCCGCACAAACAAGCAAAGCTCCCTCCGTGGGTTGCAGGCAGCACACAAAACCACGTCCCCCCTCCAGGCCACGGGAAAACCTCTCTCCACAGAACCGGTCCCTGGTGCCCAAAAGGTTGGGGACCCCTGGTTTAGAGTCTCCTGCTTCAGCAGAGGATTGGACTAGAAAAAGGGTCCCCAACCCCCGGTCCATGGACCGCTACCGGGCCGCGCCACGCCAGCAACTGGTCCACACAAAGAAGCAAAGCCCCATCCGCAGGATGCAGGCAGCACACAAAACCACGCACTCTCCAGTCCGCGGAAAAACCTCTCTAAAATGATTTTTACAAACAGTTGAAACGTAAGCTGGTCAGAAAAGATGTTTTTTATATATATATATATATATATATATATATATATATATATATATATATATATATATATATATATATATATATATATATATATATATATATATATATATATATATATATGTTTTCTGAGGTTTTCGCGGGTATTTGTATGTAGGTCTTTGGTTGTTCGGGTTTTCTCCCACGTAAAATTGGAAGTGTCTTGGCGACGTTTCGACGAAGTCCCATTCGTCATCTTCAGGCTGGTGCTTTCAGCTTCGTGCCTCGAGCAGCAGTGTGTGGTCTTAACTGTTTCTTCCTTTTAACTGCCAGTGGAGGTATGAACTGATTGGGTGGGAGCTTGGCTGTGTTCTGATTGGGTGGAGGTGTGTTCTGATTGGTTAGGGGCTTGGCTGTGCTCTGATTGGCTGGGGGGTTGGCTGTGCTCTGATTGGCTGGGGGGTTGGCTGTGCTCTGATTGGCTGGGGGAGTGTTCTGTTTGGTTGTGCTCAGGTTAGTCTGAGTTGCAGAGGGATTCAAGATTTTGGGCTGCCCTGCCATTCCTTGGCTTCGCGTTCGTGGTCGTGCTTCCTCTTCATGGAGGGTGTCAGTTTGCTTCATGTATGGATTGGGGGGGTTTAAAGTGGCTAATGATGCAGCTGTGGTCTGGCTTCTGGTTTGTGGTCGTGCCTCATAGTCAGTGTGGCTTTGGGTTTGTTTTTTGCGTGGATGTTTGGTGGTGACATCCTGTGTGGTTTTTGTGAGTGTGGGTCTGGTATCATTTTTTGTGTTAGGGAGTCGTTTGTCAATGAGGGCGGGTTTCCAAATGGCTGGTAGGCGGGAGGTATCATCTCGCTTGTTCATGCTGTGTGGGCGTTTTTCTATCTCGATGGCTTCTCTGATTATTCTGTTATTAAAATGTTCACTTTTGGCAATGGTTCTGGTATTTTTAAAGTCAATTTCATGTCCTGTAGCTTTAAGGTGTTGGACCAGGGAAGATGTTGGTTCCTCTTTTTTGACTGAGTTCTTATGTTCTTCAATGCGTGCACTTATTCTTCTGTTGGTTTGTCCGATGTATGTGGTGGGACAAGTGGTGCATGGGATTTCGTATACTCCTTGATTTTCTAATTCAATTTTATCTTTGGGGTTTCTAAGGATGGTGGATATTTTTCTGTTTGTGCAGAATGCTGTTTTGATGTTGTGTTTATGGAGGATCTTACTGATTCTGTCTGTGATGCCTTTTATGTATGGGAGGGTGGCTTTGCCGTTTTCTTGTTCTTTGTCTTGGATTTTAGTGGGGGTTTCTTTTTGGATTAGGTTTGTAATCTTATTTCTATGGAATCCATTGGATGTTAGTACATTGGTGAGAGTGTGTAGTTCGGGTTTTAGGTGTTGTTCGTCAGCTAAGCGTTTTGTTCTGGAGATGAGTGTCTTGGCTACAGAGTTGATCTGTGCTGGGTGGTGGTTTGAGAGAGCGTGCAGATAGCGGTTTGTGTGTGTTTTCTTCTGGTAGATGGTGTGTCCTAGGGAGCCATTGGATTTCTTGTAGACTAAGACATCCAGGAAGGGAAGTTGGTTGTTAGTTTCTGTTTCCATGGTGAACTGTATTTTGGGGTGTAGGCTGTTGAGGTGTGTGAGGAAGTGTGTGAGGAACCATTATATGTGGAGTTGAAACCAGCCTGACTAAAATCAACCCCGACGACGCCAACAGAATCAGACTCGAAATCACCAACATCCTCTGCACCAGCAAGCCACCCAAAAGCAACTTACCCAAAGAGGAACAGACAGCACTACGTAACCTTAAAGAAGACACCAGCATAATAATCCTACCAGCAGACAAGGGCAATGCCACGGTGGTTATGAACACATCTGACTACCAAACCAAATTAACCAACCTACTCCAAGACTCCACATACAAACCCCTAAATACAGATCCCACCACCTACCTGGAAAAAACCACCAGATCCAAAATAAAAGCCTCCCCCATTAGCGAAGAGATCCAGCAAAGAATCATTCCCAGAGAGAAATCATCCAGATGCCCCAAACTCTATGGTCTCCCCAAGATACACAAGGAAGGAACCCCACTCAGACCTATAGTCAGCTCCATAGGCTCACCTCTACAAAACCTAGCCAAATTTCTCGCCAAACAACTACAGCCCTATGCAGAATCCATCACCTCACACGTAAAAAACTCATTCCAGTTTATAGAGATCATAAAGAAACAAAACTTACAGCCCAGCGACCTACTAGTGAGTTTCGATGTCATATCCCTCTTCACCCAAGTGCCTATCAAAGAAGCCTTGACAGCTATCCAAAACAAATATAGCCCCCCCAAACACATCTTAGATCTGACCAACCACTGCCTATCCAACACATACTTCATCTATAATGGACAAAAATACAAACAAACAGAAGGAGCACCCATGGGATCACCCCTCTCACCTGTCATTGCCAACCTCTACATGGAACACTTTGAAACCCAAGCTCTAGAAAAATCTGATCACAAACCCAAACTCTGGCTCAGATACGTAGACGACACCTTCATAATCTGGCCACATGGGAAAGAAAAACTGGACAACTTCCTCACACACCTCAACAGCCTACACCCCAAAATACAGTTCACCATGGAAACAGAAACTAACAACCAACTTCCCTTCCTGGATGTCTTAGTCTACAAGAAATCCAATGGCTCCCTAGGACACACCATCTACCAGAAGAAAACACACACAAACCGCTATCTGCACGCTCTCTCAAACCACCACCCAGCACAGATCAACTCTGTAGCCAAGACACTCATCTCCAGAACAAAACGCTTAGCTGACGAACAACACCTAAAACCCGAACTACACACTCTCACCAATGTACTAACATCCAATGGATTCCATAGAAATAAGATTACAAACCTAATCCAAAAAGAAACCCCCACTAAAATCCAAGACAAAGAACAAGAAAACGGCAAAGCCACCCTCCCATACATAAAAGGCATCACAGACAGAATCAGTAAGATCCTCCATAAACACAACATCAAAACAGCATTCTGCACAAACAGAAAAATATCCACCATCCTTAGAAACCCCAAAGATAAAATTGAATTAGAAAATCAAGGAGTATACGAAATCCCATGCACCACTTGTCCCACCACATACATCGGACAAACCAACAGAAGAATAAGTGCACGCATTGAAGAACATAAGAACTCAGTCAAAAAAGAGGAACCAACATCTTCCCTGGTCCAACACCTTAAAGCTACAGGACATGAAATTGACTTTAAAAATACCAGAACCATTGCCAAAAGTGAACATTTTAATAACAGAATAATCAGAGAAGCCATCGAGATAGAAAAACGCCCACACAGCATGAACAAGCGAGATGATACCTCCCGCCTACCAGCCATTTGGAAACCCGCCCTCATTGACAAACGACTCCCTAACACAAAAAATGATACCAGACCCACACTCACAAAAACCACACAGGATGTCACCACCAAACATCCACGCAAAAAACAAACCCAAAGCCACACTGACTATGAGGCACGACCACAAACCAGAAGCCAGACCACAGCTGCATCATTAGCCACTTTAAACCCCCCCAATCCATACATGAAGCAAACTGACACCCTCCATGAAGAGGAAGCACGACCACGAACGCGAAGCCAAGGAATGGCAGGGCAGCCCAAAATCTTGAATCCCTCTGCAACTCAGACTAACCTGAGCACAACCAAACAGAACACTCCCCCAGCCAATCAGAGCACAGCCAACCCCCCAGCCAATCAGAGCACAGCCAACCCCCCAGCCAATCAGAGCACAGCCAAGCCCCTAACCAATCAGAACACACCTCCACCCAATCAGAACACAGCCAAGCTCCCACCCAATCAGTTCATACCTCCACTGGCAGTTAAAAGGAAGAAACAGTTAAGACCACACACTGCTGCTCGAGGCACGAAGCTGAAAGCACCAGCCTGAAGATGACGAATGGGACTTCGTCGAAACGTCGCCAAGACACTTCCAATTTTACGTGGGAGAAAACCCGAACAACCAAAGACCTACATATATATATATATATATACATACACATATATACACATATATACACACACACACACACACACACACACACACACACACACACACACACACACACACACACATATATATATATATATATATATATATATATATATATATATATATATATATATATATATATATGTTGATATAATTGTTATTTGGACAAACACAAGAAAAATGTTTATATCCAATCTCGCATGTGTCGAAAGTATTAAGAATGATATTTGTTTAATAGTTGACAAAAGGACAAAAGAATACTACTGGGAGAAGAGAAGACCAAGAAGATATATCCTTAACTAATATATTGATGATGGAATTATAGAAATTACTTATTTGGGATTGTTATTAAATAGATGAACCCAGGCAACACACTGTTTATTAAGCACTAAAGATTGCTAATCAATAAAATAGATTTTTTAAAAAGGAAAAAAGGACAACCATGTCCTGGATGATTGAGAAGCTTCATCGACATTTTGTTATTGTGGCATTTACTGGGACCTTTGCCCTTCCCAATTGTGTTTGAAACAGTCTAGACCAGGGGTCTTCAAACATGGCCCTTTTATGACTGGTGGACTTCAACGCCCAGAATTCCTCAGTCAGCGTGCCTGGCTGAGGAATTCTGGGAGTTGAAGTCCACCAGTCATAAAAGGGCCACGTTTGAAGACCTCTGGTCTGGATCCAAGGCCGCAGTTTCATCAAAATGGCCGACTGAGGAATTCTGGGAGCTGAAGTCCACCAGTCATAAAAGGGTCACGTTTGAAGACCCCCTGGTCTAGACCAGCGTTTTTCAAACTTTGCAATTTGAAGATGTGTGGACTTCAGCAATTAGAATTCTCCAGCCAGCATACCAAGTTTGAAAAACATCCATCTAGACATAGATCTATAACTTCAGTAAGAAACAGGTTTGGCTGAGTCTAGGTGTAAGCCTGGATTGGTCTTATACCAGTGGTTCTCAACCTTTTTAATGCTGCAACCCCCAACCGGTCGTAAGTCGAGGACTACTCAACCGGTCGTAAGTCGAGGACTACTCAACTGGTGCAGCACCGTTTGCAGACTGGGGCTTTTGGCGGGCTCAGCAGGCCAGAGACAGCCTGGACAATTCCTACTGGCTTTTGAAAGCCAACAGAATTAGACTCTATTCAAGAGAGTCCATTCTATTGGCTTTCAAAAGCCAATAGAATAAAAGGGAGTAGCACAGCTAAGGAAAAGGGGGAAAAAATGGCGGACTGCGTTGTTTGGCGACCCCCGTGAAATGGTCGTTCGACCCCAAACGGGGGTCCCGACCCACAGGTGGAGAACCACTGTCTTATACCCTGCTTTCTCCACACAATATTACTTTCTTACGTGACCCATCAAATGCAGATCTGTTGGTCTTCTCATCCTTTAGACTGGAATTGTCGTCTCGGTTCAGGGATGTGCTCCCAATGCTGAGGGAGTCGGGATCGTAATTCTAATAAGAGAGCACAAATATATGAAAGAACACCAATTGCATCTGTTTTCTTCTGCAGCCAAGGAGATATTTCCCGTCTCCAGAGAATATTATTGCTGAATTTATTTTTTGGGACTGAAAGTAAATTCTGGTTCAAAATCTCCTTCAGCCAGAAGCTAACAAAGTGACCTTAAGCAATTTTCCCCTTCCTCTCTGTATCTACCCAGCCTCTTTCACAGATTTTCCAGGATGATAAATGGATTAATTCTACAGCTGCGAACTTGAATGCTTGGGTGACAAAGGGAGAATAATAGCACTGGAAGGGACCTTGGAGGTCTTCTAGTCCAGCCCCCTGCTCAAGCAGGAGACCATCTTCCATTTCAGACAAGTGGCTGTCCAGTCTCTTCTTATAAGCCTCCAGTGTTGGAGCTCCCACAACTTCTGGAGGCAGGTTGTTCCATGATTGATTGTTCTTCATTATCAGGAAGTTTCTCCTTAGTTCCAGGTTGCTTCTCTCCTTGATGAGTTTCCACCCGTTGCTTCTTGTCCTGCCTTTAGGTGCTTTGGAGAACAGCTTGACTCCCTCTTCTTTGGGGCAGCCCTTGAGATATTGGAACACGGCTATGATGTCCCCCTTCGTCCTTCTCTTCATTAAACTAGACATACCCAATTCCAGCAACCGTTCCTTATATGCTTTCGCTTTCAGTCCCCTAATCATCTTTGTTGCTCTTCTCTGCACTTTCTAGAATCTCAAGATCTTTTTTTAATATTGTGATGACCAAAATTGGATGCAATATTCCAAATATGGTCTTATCAAGACATTATTAACCAGTACTAACCCTTCACGTGATCTTGCTTCTATCCCTCTGTTAATGCAGCCCAGCACTGTGTCAGCTTTTTTGGCAGCTGCAGCACACAGCTGGCTCCTATTTAAGGGATTGTCCACGAGGACTCTGAGATCCCTCTCACAGATACAGGAAAAAACTAGAGACCCTGGGAACTCAGCTATTCGCAGTGTGCTTTTCAACAAAATAGCATGTTGTGTCTGATTGCACCTACTATGGCAATCATTTGGTGACTGGGCAAGCTTTCTACATGGCAGCCATTTTGTTAAAATACCCACAACATGGCTTAAGAACTATAGCAAAAAGATGTGAAATTGGCCGCAACTCACTTAACAACTGGTTTGCTTAGCAAAAGACATACTAGTTGCAATTGTGTTAATAAGTGAAGGACGACCTGTCTTGTATCCAGTAGGATGCAATATTATAACATTAGAAAGAAGAAACTGCTGCAAATTGCCTCAAAGTAGGTTTCAGTCTTGAGCTGATGGTTTAGTATTCTCTGTTGTATAATTGCTAGATAGATAGATAGATAGATATATAGATAGATAGATAGATAGATAGATAGATAGATAGATAGATAGATAGATAGATAGATAGATAGATAGATAGATAGATAGATAGATAGATAGATGATAGGTAGATAGGTAGCTAGGTAGGGAGAGAGAGAGGGAGGGAGGGAGGGAGGGAGTGGAGTCGAGTGGAGTGGAGAGTGGAGTGGAGAGTGGAGTGGAGTGGAGTGGAGTGGAGTAGAGTAGAGTAGAGTAGAGTAGAGTAGAGTAAAGAGAAGAGAAGAGAAGAGAAGAGAAGAGAAGAGATGAGATGAGATAAGATACTGGAATATAGAATAGAATAGGAGTCTCCTACTGAAGCAGGGGTTGGACTAGAAGACCTCCAAGATCCCTTCTAATTCTGTTATTCTGTTAAACCGAAGCTGTTTTTTTGCTTGACAGTATGCCGCTCTTTCCCTATTTACCCCCCGCACAAAAAAAAATTAAAATAAATTTTAAAAATTAAAATTAATAAATAAACAAATATCATACCACAAGATGCAATCTTGATAATAATAATAATAATAATAATAATAATAATAATAATAATAATAATAATAATAAAAGTTGGAAGGGACCTTGGAGGTCATCTAGTCCAACCCCCTGCTCAGGCAGGAAACCCTAGACCATTTCAGACAAATGGCTTTCCAGTCTCTTCTTAAAAAGCTCCAGTGTTAGAGCATTCACCACTTCTGGAGGCAGGTGGTTCCACTGGTTAATTGTTCTCACTGTCAGGAAGTTTCTCCTTAGTTCCAGGTTGCTTCTCTCCTTGGCTAGTTTCCATCCGTTGCTTCTTGTCCTGCCTTCAGGCACCTTGGAGAATAGCTTGGCTCCCTCTTCTTTGGGGCAGCCCCTGAGATGTTGGTGGGCCTGAAGTTGTTCTTCCCCTCCCCCAACGCTTCCCCCGGAAAAAAGTAAAAATGCTTTTAAGCAACATTCTTTTCTTTTCCTTTTCAACCTTAATTATATCCATGAAGGTGACTTTGATCTTGGATATAAACTTGCTTTTCCAAAACAGAACAGCTTCTGTCTCCATCCCGGAAACCCAAGTGTTCCATCAAAAGGACTGTATGTCTTAGATTTTATTTTCCCCGGGACTCCAGTGCAGGACTCATAGGCTGAAGATAAAAATACAATTTTTCAGAGAGTCAAAAGTACACCCTTCGCGGAATATCTCGCTTCCCCATATGTGTTATCTGTCACAAGCCTGCTTGCATCAGAAGCCCAGAACTTAGCTGCGGCAGTATTTTCGGCAGACAAGAATGAACTTAGCTGCAGCCCTTGGAAAGATGATTTTTAATAGATGAATCGAGATTAATTGCCAAAAAAAAGAAAAAACTTTCTGGCTCTGGGTTACAACAAAATAGTTCCAAATGGGTAATCAAGAACCAAGAACACCTCATGATTCTTAATAATAATAATAATAATAATAATAATAATAATAACAACAACAACAACAACAACAATAATAATAAAGTTGGAAGGGACCTTGGAGGTGATCTATCCAACCCCTGCTCAGACAAATAGTTAATAATAATAATAATAATAATAATAATAATAAGGCAGTGCCTGGAGAGAGCAGAATAGACAAGAAAGAGCTGGAGAAGATAACAAAATACAAAGACATAGAAATAGAAATAGAAAGACTGTGGCAAAAGCAAGCAAGGGTAGTACCAATAGTCATAGGCGCCTTGGGTGCAATCCCAAAACAACTGGAGCACCACTTGAACACCATTGGCATTGACAAATTCGCTATTAGTCAATTGCAAAAGGCGGCCTTATTAGGAACTGCTTCCATCCTGCGACGATATCTGTAATACCATCAAACATCCACATCTGCCTATCCCAGGTCCTGGGTAAAGACTCAATAGGTAGACAAAATGCCAAATCCAGTCTGAACATCTGGCTGACTGTGCGATGATCCATAATAATAATAATATAATAATAAAAGTTGAAAGAGATCCTGAAGGTCATCTAGTCCAACCCCCTGCTCAGGCAGGAAACCCTATACCATTTTAGACAAATGGCTGTCCAGTCTCTTTTTAAAAACTTCCAGTGTTGGAGCATTCACAGCTTCTGGAGGCAGGTGGTTCCACTGGTTAATTAGAATAGAATAGAATAGAATAGAATAGAATAGAATAGAATAGAATAGAATAGAATAGAATAGAATAGAAGGGACCTTAGCGGTCATCTAGTCCAACCCCCTGCTCAGGCAGGAAACCCTATACCATTTCAGACAAATGGCTGTCCAGTCTCTTCTTAAAAACTTCCAGTGTTGGAGCATTCATAGCTTCTGGAGGCAGGTGGTTCCACTGGTTAATTAGAATAGAATAGAATAGAATAGAATAGAATAGAATAGAATAGAATAGAATAGAATAGAATAGAATAGAATAGAATCTGGAAAGGACCTTGGAGATCTTCTAGTCCAACCCCCTACTCAGGCACGAAACCCTATACCCTTTCAGACAAATGGCTGTCTGGTCTCTTTTTAAAAACTTCCAGCGTTGGAGCATTCACAGCTTCTGGAGGCAGGTTGTTCCACTGGTTAATTAGAATAGAATAGAATAGAATAGAATAGAATAGAATAGAATAGAATAGAATAGAATAGAATAGAATAGAATAGAATCTGGAAAGGACCTTGGAGATCTTCTAGTCCAACCCCCTACTCAGGCACGAAACCCTATACCATTTTAGACAAATGGCTGTCCGGTCTCTTTTTAAAAACTTCCAGTGTTGGAGCATTCACAGCTTCTGGAGGCAGGTGGTTCTACTGGTTAATTAGAATAGAATAGAATAGAATAGAATAGAATAGAATAGAATAGAATAGAATAGAATAGAATAGAATAGAATAGAATAGAATAGAATAGAATCTGGAAAGGACCTTGGAGATCTTCTAGTCCAACCCCCTACTCAGGCACGAAACCCTATACCCTTTCAGACAAATGGCTGTCCGGTCTCTTTTTAAAAACTGTCAGTGTTTAAGAAAATAGCTCCAATTGGTTAATTAAAAGCCAAGAAAACCTCATGACGGTTACTTCTGTGAATCTCTTGAGGTTTTTAAAGTTGAGGTACAACAGACCATTTAGGGACCATTCAAAGTTATGATGGCACTGGAGAAAGTGATTTAGGACCGTTTTTCACACTTATGACCATTGCAGCATCTATTGCAGGGTCACATGATCAGAATTTGGACGCTTGGCAACGGACTAATTCTAACCGCACACTTAAATTGATCACCATAGTTTACCATATCTTATGCATATGGTATCACCATGAATGCTCACCACGTTTTTTAATCTGCTTTTGACTCTCTGGAAAAAAAATGTGTTCTTCTCTCCCTCTAAATTTTAGGAAGTTGGAGAGCCTTTTAATATCAAGGCCAGGGGTCTTCAAACTTGGCCGTTTGATGACTGGTGGACTTCAACTCGCGTGCCTGGCTGAGGAATTCTGGGAATTGAAGTCCACCAGTCATCAAAGGACCAAGTTTGAAGACCCCTGGTCTGGATCCAAGCCCGCAGTTTCATCAAAATGGCCGACTGAGGAATCCTGGGAGTTGAAGCCCCCCAGTCATAAAAGGGCCAAGTTGGAAGACCCCTGGTTTGGATCCAAGCCCGCAGTTTCATCAAAATGGCCGACTGAGGAATTTTGGGTATTGAAGTCCACTAGTCATCAAAGGGCCAAGTTGGAAGACCCCTGGTCTGGATCCAAGCCTGCAGTGTCATCAAAATGGCCGACTGAGGAATTCTGGGAGTTGAAGTCCACCAGTCATAAAAGGGCCAAGTTTGGAGATCCCTGGTCTGGATCCAAGCCCGCAGTTTCATCAAAATGGCCGATGGAGGAATTCTGGGAGTTGAAGTCCACAAGTCATAAAAGGGCCAAGTTTGAAGACCCCTGGTCTGGATCCGAGCCTGCAGTGTCATCAAAATGGCCGACTGAGGAATTCTGGGAGTTGAAGTCCACCAGTCATAAAAGGGCCAAGTTTGGAGATCCCTGGTCTGGATCCAAGCCCGCAGTTTCATCAAAATGGCCGATGGAGGAATTCTGGGAGTTGAAGCCCCCCAGTCATAAAAGGGCCAAGTTGGAAGACCCCTGGTCTGGATCCAAGCCTGCAGTGTCATCAAAATGGCCGACTGAGGAATTCTGGGAGTTGAAGTCCACCAGTCATAAAAGGGCCAAGTTTGGAGATCCCTGGTCTGGATCCAAGCCCGCAGTTTCATCAAAATGGCCGATGGAGGAATTCTGGGAGTTGAAGTCCACAAGTCATAAAAGGGCCAAGTTTGAAGACCCCTGGTCTGGATCCAAGCCCGCAGTTTCATCAAAATGGCCGATGGAGGAATTCTGGGAGTTGAAGTCCACCAGTCATAAAAGGGCCAAGTTTGGAGATCCCTGGTCTGGATCCAAGCCTGCAGTGTCATCAAAATGGCCGACTGAGGAATTCTGGGAGTTGAAGTCCACAAGTCATAAAAGGGCCAAGTTTGAAGACCCCTGGTCTGGATCCAAGCCCGCAGTTTCATCAAAATGGCCGATGGAGGAATTCTGGGAGTTGAAGTCCACCATCATAAAAGGGCCAAGTTGGAAGACCCCTGATCAAGACTTACTTTTTCCCAAAGGACTCGCTCAAGGCTGAGATCCTCCTTTTTTCTCGACAGCCAACGTTCACACTCAAAGAGGTAGGCGCTGTCGGTGGCATCGTTCAGGATCTCAACTTTCTCCAAGAACCAGTCCGGCCTTGGCAGAGTGTTGTCATGGCGGATTCGGATCTTATAGATGCTTCCGAGGTCCACAGCTTCAACTGTGAATATGTCTTCCTGTGGGAGACCGAATATAAATCCTTGGTTGGTCTTTAAAAGGGCATTTCTTATGCCAACAGAATAACAGAGTTGGAAGGGACTTTGGAGGTCTTCTAGTCCAACCCCCTGTTCAAGCAGGAGACCCTATAACATTTCAGACAAATGGTTCTCCAATTAACTTATTCTGTTTTCTTCTGTTACATTCTGTTCTATTCTATTCCATTCCGTTCAATTCCATTCCGTATTTTATATTCTATTCTATTCTATGCTATGCTATGCTATGCTATGCTATGCTATGCTATTCTATTCTATATTTAATTCCATTCCATTCCTCTATTCTATTCTATTCTATTCTATTCTATGCTCTTATTCTGTTCTGTTCTATTCTGTTCTGTTCTATTCCATTCCATATTTTCTATTCTATTCTATTCTATTCTATTCTATTCTATTCTATTCTATTCTATTCTATTCTATTCTATTCTATCCTCTTATTATGTTCTGTTCCATTCCATATTTTCTATTCTGTTCTGTTCCATTCCATATTTTCTATTCTATTCTATTCTATTCTATTCTATTCTATTCTATTCTATTCTATTCTATTCTATTCTATTCTATTCTATTCTATTCTATTCTATTGTATTCTGTTCTATTCTATTCTATTCTATTCTATTCTATTCTATTCTATTCTATTGTATTCTGTTCTATTCTGTTCTATTCCACATTTTCCATTCTATTCTATTCTATTCTATTCTATTCTATTCTATTCTATTCTATTCTATTCTATTCCACCCTCCTGTTCTCTTCTGTTCTGTTCTGTCCTGTCCTATCCCATTCTATTCCATTCCATATTTTCTCTTCTCTTCTCTTCTCTTCTCTTCTCTTCTCTTCTCTTCTCTTCTCTCTCTTCTCTTCTCTTCTCTTCTCTCCTGTTCTGTTCTGTTCTATTCTATCCTGTTCTGTTTTCTGGAATATACATTCTAAACACATCTGAAGAATACAGGCAATCCTCGACTTACGACCATAACTGAGCCCAAAATTTCCATTGCTAAACAAAACAGTTGTTAAGTGAATTTTCCCCATTTTATGACCTTCCTGGCCACAGTTGTTAAGTGAATCGCTGCATGTGTTATGTTAGTAACACGGTTGTTAAGTGAATCTGGCTTCCCCATTGACTTTGCTTCTCGGAAGGTCACAAAATGGGATCACTGCAACCGTCATAAGTACATGCCCGTTGCCCTGGGTGAAAATGTTGATCACGTGACCGCGGGGATGCTGCAACAGTCATAAATGTGAAAAAAGGACATAAGTGACTTTTTTAGTGCTATTGTAATTTCAAACCATCCCTAATGATTATAAGCCGAGGACTGCCTGTATTTACTTACACACTCAATTTGGGTGCCACCTTGAACGAAGGTTGGGTATGTCTTGTCTCAGGGGGACCTGGGTTCGAATCCACCCTCAGCGATGGGAACGTACTGGGTGACTTTGGGCCATGAAAAGTCTCTTAGCAGAACCTACATCCCCCTCGGGTGGTTGTTAACCTGAAGGGGGGAGTTCTACCTAGGACACCTCAAAATCCTGAAGGAAAAGTCGGGATGTAAAATGGAGGGATTAGCGACCCTGGAAACCGGCAGGGCAGCCAGAAAAAAGAAGGCTGTTTCACCAGCACCTGTCCTCTTTCAAACTTGTTGGCGTTTGTTTCAGACTTCCTTAATTTTCTCTCTCCGGTGTCGCCTAAGTCTCCGTAGATTGTTAGGAATACATTTGCATCCGTTCCGGAGCCCTGAATATCACCCGTGAAAACGGAGACCTTGTACGAATAGACTGGAGAAGGGCGAAAAGATATATGCATGTATGTATATATATATACATTTATCTATATCTATATCCATCCATCTCTATCTATCTATCTATCTATCTATCTATCTATCTATCTATCTATCTCTATCTCTATCCATCCATCCATATCTATATCTATATCTATATCCATTCATCTCTATCTATCTATCTATCTATCTATCTATCTATCTATCCATCTATATCTATATCCATCCCTATCTATCTATCTATCTATCTATCTATCCATTCATCCATCAATATCTATATCCATCCCTATCTATCTATACCTATCTATCTATCTATCTATCTATCTATCTATCTATCTATCTATCTATCTATCTATCTATCTATCTATCTATCTATCTCTATCTCTATCCATCCATCCATCCATCCATCCATATCTATATCTATATCTATATCCATTCATCTCTATCTATCTATCTATCTATCTACCTCTATATTCATCCATCCATCCCTATCTATCTATCTATCTATCTATCTATCTATCTATCTATCTCTATATCCATCCATCCCTATCTATCTATCTATCTATCTATCTATCTATCTATCTATCTATCTATCTATCTATCTATTTCTAAATCTATCTCTCTATATCTCTATCTATATAGATAATGAAATGACTGCAAGGAAACCACCAAGCTCAGTGAGCGCCAAGGACCCCACAGTCCTCCTCCTCTTCCTCCTCCTCCTCCCCACAAACCCCACCCCCTCCTTATACTGATGATGCTACCTACCATAGTTGGATAATGAGATGTCTGCAGGAAAACAACCAAGCTCAGAGAGCACCTATAGAGCAGTCTATAGGAGTAGCTGTCGTGAGCTAAGGATTCCCCCGCCCTTTGTTTTTATAAACAGAAAGTTGTTCTTTTTTGCTCCTCAGTGTTAAACCAGCAATAGCAACCAATCCCAAATGGCTGATGAGCATCTTCATTTATTTACAGCCAAGTCGAGTACCACTTCAAATATGACTCCTGATCAAATAAATAACCTCCAATGAAATATGCACCTCTTCTCAGTGCGTCCTCTGTAAGGCTGGGCTTCTGTTAATGGCACGTTCATGCAGAGTTTGTTTTAACTGTAAGCTACTAAATAACCTAGAAAGAACCACAAGGACTTGTCCGGACAGTTGCCAAGGGTCAACATTGACTGGAAGGCTCACAACCTCATACAAAAGAATTCAATCAGTCTGAACAAATAAACAAGATCTGGACAATTTCTGATTTGTGTTCTTTCTTTCTTTCTTTCTTTCTTTCTTTCTTTCTTTCTTTCTTTCTTTCTTTTTTTCTTTCTTTCTATCTATCTACCTATCTATTTATCTATATCATCTACCTATCTATCTATCTATCTATCTATCTATCTATCTATCTATCTATCTATCTATCTATCTATCTATATCTATATCTATATCTATAATCTATAATCTATAATCTATATCTATATCCATACATCTCTCTCTCTCTCTCTCTCTCTCTCTCTCTCTCTCTCTCTCTCTCTTGTTGCTATGCATCTTTATACTATAGTTAAAACCTCGGGGTATCAAAATAAACCAGAAACAAGTCAGGAAGCTGGAAACAAATTGTGTGTGACTGTTTCTACCTCACCCATGGCTGCAGTCGTCCAGCCACATTGTGATTTATGCCTTAAAACTATGGTTTATTTCGACCCCCTTTATAACTCATTCTGAGCCAAGAACGTACAGATCACATTAGGGCTTGGTGTGATGTTTAAACTCAGTTTCTATTTTTAGGGAGCAAAGGATCTGCATATCTTTATATGCCAGATGTGGTTCTCTATGGATACAGCGATGCAATTTCGTCCACGTAAAATGAACAGGAAAAAAAAAAATATCGCACAGTTTATCACTGCTAGCAAAGAATCGTACGATTGGTTTTGATGCAAAAATTAGTTTATATCTTTATAAGGTTTAACAAAATGACAGTTGAAAGGGACCCTGGGAGTCTCCTAGTCCAACCCCCTACTCAGGTGGTAAACCCTATGCCAGGGGTCTTCAAACTTGGCCCTTTCATGACTTGTGGACTTCAACTCCCAGAATGCCTCAGCCAGGCACGCATGCCTGGCTGAGGCATTCTGGGAGTTGAAGTCCACAAGTCATAAAAGGGCCAAGTTTGAAGACCCCTGCCCTATACCATTTCAGACAAATGGCTGTCCAGTCTTTTCTTAAAAACCTCCAGTGATGGAGCATTCACAACTTCTGGAGGCAGGTTGTTCCACTGGTTAATTGTCCTTGCTGTCAGGAAGTTCCTCCTTAGTTCCAAGCTTCTCTCCTTGGTTAGTTTCCATCTATTACTTCTTGTCCTGCCTCCAGGTGCTTTGGACAATAGGGTGACCCCCCTCTTCTTTGTAACAGCTCCTCAAAGATTGGAAGACTGCTATTATGTCAACCCCCTGGACCTTCTTTCCATTAAACTAGACACGCCCAATTTTTGCAATCATTTTTCGTATGTTTTAGCCTCCAGTCCCCTAATCATCTCTGTTGCTCTTCTCTGCACTCTTTGTAGAGTCTCAACATCTTTTTTACATCGTGGTGACCAAAACTGGATGCAGGATTCCAAGGATGGCCTTACCAAGGCCTTGTAAAGTGGTATTAACACTTCACCTGATCTTGATTCTATCCCTCTGTCATATCACATAATAGGCATCTCATATTAGCTGAGATGGACTCCAAAAGATGGCAGAGGACAGGAAGGCCTGGAGGAACGTTGTCCATGGGGTCGCGATGGGTCGGACACAACTTCCCAACTAGCAACAGCAACTAGCTGAGAATAAAATTTACAGCTGATCTAAGACCTGGAAGTTGACTTACTTTCCAGAGGGTCGTCAATTTCTTCGTCAATCTGCTTAAGAGTGCCGTCTTTCGTCAGTTTTTCAGTAAAAACTCTGGATGGAACCAGCTCCCTCATAATTTCGCCATCGTCTTCAGATTTCGCCAGCCATTTTCCACAGGGAAATGTGGTTTTCTCAGAGCCCTGAAATCACAATTGTTTTTTTTTTTAAAAGACAACTATCTTTAATAGTGAAATATTTGCAAAGAGGAAAGAAAATACAACAGACAGAATGGCATGAATAAATTCTATTCCTTTATAAAACGTGTGGGGCCTTTTTTTTGTGGTGACCCTCAAGTGGGCTAGCAACTTGTCCTGAGGGAAAGAACTGGCTAACTTGAGATGTTGTCTTCAGCTATATTGCCCCCCCTTTTTTGGGGGGGATTTTAGAAGAGCATGGGTAAAAGGCCCACTGTAGTTTGTAAAACATGGTTGCTTAGTATGATACGTACACAAAATCCATAGTGGCTTATTCAGTAAGCCATGGTAAAGCAATTTCCTTCAGAAACAGTTTCCCATTCCCATTTGAAGGTAATATACAGGAAGTATTCGACTTTGTTTGTTTAGGGACCATTCAGAATAACAAGGCACTGAAAAATGACCATTTTTCACAATTATGATTGTTGCACCAGGGTCACGCAATCAAAATTCAGATGTTTGGCAACTGGTTCATAATAATAATAGTAATATTAATAATAATAATAATAATAATGACTTCAGAATTCAAACAGACAAGCACCTGCAACATAACACCCCAGACTTAACAATTGTCGATAAGAAAGACAAAAAAGTCTGGATAGTGGACGTGGCAGTGCCTGGAGATAGCAGAATAGAAGAGAAAGAACTGGAGAAGATAACAAAATACAAAGACCTACAAATAGAAATAGAAAGACTGTGGCAAAAGCAAGCAAGGGTAGTACCAATAGTCATAGGCTCCTTGGTGCAATCCCAAAACAACTGGAGCACCACTTGAACACCATTGGCATTGACAAATTCGCTATTAGTCAATTGCAAAAGGCGGCCTTATTACGAACCGCTTCCATCCTGCGACGATATCTGTAATACCATCAAACATCCACATCTGCCTATCCCAGGTCCTGGGTAAGGACTCGATAGGTAGACAAAATGCCAAATCCAGTCTGAACATCTGGCTGACTGTGCGATGATCCATAATAATAATAATAATAATAATAAAGTTGGAAGGGACCTTGGAGGTC
Source organism: Crotalus adamanteus (assembly GCA_039797435.1). NCBI lineage: Eukaryota > Metazoa > Chordata > Lepidosauria > Squamata > Viperidae > Crotalus > Crotalus adamanteus. The sequence goes on along the minus strand of CM077919.1, from coordinate 283,381,349 downwards.
ATCGAGTCCAACCCCCTGCTCAGGCAGGAAACCCTATACCATTTCGGACAAATGGCTGTCCAGTCTCTTCTTAAAAACTTCCAGTGTTGGAGCATTTACTGCTTCTGGAGGCAGGTTGTTCCCCTGATTAATTGTTCTCACTGTCAGGAAGTTTCTCCTTAGTTCTAGGTTGCTTCTCTCCTTGGTGAGTTTCCATCCGTTGCTTCTTGTCCTGCTTTCAGGCGCTTTGGAGAATAGCTTGACTCACTCTTCTTTGGGTCAGCCCCTGAGATACTGGAAAGCTGCTATCATGTCTCCCCTGGTCCTTCTCTTCATTAATAATAATAACAATAAAGTTGGAAGGGAGCTTGGAGGTCATTAGTCCAACCCTCTGCTCAGGCAGGAAACCCTACACCATTTCAGACAAATGACTGTCCAGTCTCTTCTTAAAAACCTCCAGTGTTGGAGCCTTCACCACTTCTGGAGGCAGGTTGTTCCACTGACTGATTGTTCTGACTGTCAGGAAGTTTCTCCTTAGTTCTAGGTTGTTTCTCTCCTTGGTTAGTTTCCACGGGTTGCTTCTTGTCCTGCCTTCAGGGCCTTTGGAGAATAGCTTGACTCCCTCTTCTTTGGGGCAGCCCCTGAGATATCGGAACACTGCTATCATGTCCCCCCTCGTCCTTCTCTTCATTAAACTAGACATACCCAATTCTAGCAACCGTTCCTTATATGTTTTAGCCTCCAGTCCCCTGATCCTCTTTGTTGCTCTTCTTTGTACTCTTTCAAGTTCTCTCATTGTAATAGGTTTCCCCTGCCCAGGTGTGTCTGACTTTAGGGAGGGAGGTGCTAATCTCCATTTCTTGGTTAAGGGCGCCAATGATTGGCATGACTATACCAAAATGGTACCTATTAATCTAGTCGCATTTGCATGCTTCCGAACTGTTAGGTGGGCAGGGAACAGGCGCTCACCCTGTTGCGTGGCGCTCGGATCAGGAACCTGGGCTGTAAGTACCTTGTACAAATTCCTGTACCTATTTAGGCTGTACATATTCAGTTTTTCTATCACCATGGGAGCTTAACACCCAAATCAGTAGACACTGTGTATGCCGCAATCTCTCCCAATCAGGGATCCTCCAAATAAATGGGATTACAGCTCCCATCAGAGCAAAACAGAGGGGGGGGGGGTCAAGCTATTCTCCAAAGCAAAGGATGGAAACTCATCAAGGAGAGAAGAAACCTAGAACTAAGGAGAAATTTCCTGACAGTCAGAACAATTAATCTGTGAAACAACCTACCTCCAGAAGCTGTGAATGCTCCAACACTGGAAGTTTCTAAGAGGAGACTGGACAACCCTTTGTCTGAAATGGTAGAGGGTTTCCTGTCTGAGCAGGGGGTTGGACTAGAAGATCTCCAGGATCCCTTCCAACTCTGTTATTCTGTTACCATCTCCAGGACTGTGGAGTGCATGATATTACTGTATAGAACAGGGGTAGGCAACCTTGGCTCTTTTATGACTCATGGACTTCAACTCCCAGAATTCCTCAGCCAGCATGGCTAAGCATGGAAACCTCTCCCTTTCCCCTCAGCATGGCTGGCTCAGGAATTCTGGGAGTTGAAGTCCACCAGTCCTAAAAGGGCCAAGTTTGAAGACCTTTGCTCTAAAGCAGTGTTTCCCAAACTTGACAATTTTAAGGCATGAGGACTTCAACTTGCAGAATTCCACAGCCAGCGTTGCTGGCTGTGGAATTCTGGGAGTTGAAGTCCACATGCCTTAAAATTGTCAAGTTTGGGAAACACTGCTCTAAAGGTTCAAACCAGTAGTTCCACCTGATGTAGAGTTGGTCTATAGCAGGGGTGGGGAATCTTGGCTCTTTTATGACTTGTGGACTTCAACTCCCAGAATTCCTGAGCCAGCATGGCTCAGCTTGGAAACCTCTCCCTTTCCACTCAGCATGGCTGGCTCAGGAATTCTGGGAGCTGAAGTCCATGAGTCATAAAAGAGCCAAGGTTGCCTACCTCTGACCTAGGCCTAGGCCACTTTATTACTCGTGGACTTCAACTCCCAGAATTCCTGAGCCAGCCTGGCTCAGCTTGGAAACCTCTCCCTTTCCCCTCAGCACGGCCGGCTCAGGAATTCCGGGAGCTGAAGTCCACGAGTCATAAAAAGAGCCAAGGTTGCCTACCCCTGGTATAGCACATCCTTTCTGAGAGGAGAGCTTGTTCTCCTCTAGCAAATATTGGTGATTTCCTCAGTCAGAATCACCCGTGTTCCTGCTCCAGGTTTCCCCCTTCTTCTGTACTTGATCTGAATAAACCAGGTTGTGCTCAAATGCTCCAATATGCTTCTCTCTGCAGCCATGTTCATTCCGACAGATGCAATGTAATTAGGAGACCTAAATGGCACGAAGTGTGGCTTCAGCCCTCTCTGGTGAGTGTGAGTTTCTGCTGCCAGAGGCTTTCAATTTAATCTGACCTCCTCTTTCCCCCCCAAACAGACACATTGAGATGCCTGTTCACCATCTAATCAGACAGCAAAATTTTCAGAGGCCTTGGCAGCCAAACGCTAGATCACGGCCGGTTGTAATATCCTGTGGTGTGATTATGACACTATTCTGCAGCACTGGGCATGCTTCTCTCTTCCCCTTTTATCGCGTGCTTAAATCAGCAAGTTCAGACAGATTAGGAGTAGCTAATACCACTCCTACTACTCAGTGAAAGAGTCCCGCGGGAGGGGCGCAGAGGAAACGCCGGTCGGCTAGTGGCCGTGAGAAGCTGTCCAGGGTCCTGAAATTAATCTGTCCACCTGGGAAGACAGTTTCCAGATACAGGACTTTTATTACTTCTAATCGCGGGAGAGCAGAGTAAAAGAGTGGGGAGGGACCTTGGGAGGTCCTCTAGTCCAACCCCCTGCTCAAGCAGGAGACTCTATATGATTTCAAGACAAGTGATTGTCCAATCTCTTCTAATAAACCTCCAGTGTTGGAGCACCCACAACTTCTGGGGGCAGGCTGTTCCACTGACTAATTGTTCGCACTGTCGGGAAATTTCTCCTTAGTTCTAGGTGCTTTTCTCCTTGGTTAGTTTCCCTCCGTTGTTTCCTGTCCTGCCTTCAGGTACTTGGGAAATTAGGTTGACCTGCTCTTCCTGGCTCAATAGTATTAACTGCGAGGAGGGATCCTGGAGTCCTAGTGGACAATCATTTGAATATCAGCCAAGCTGTGTGCTGCAACTGCCAAAAAAGCCAACAGAGTGCTGGGCGGCATTAACAGAGGGACAGGAATCAAGATCAAGTGAAGTATTAATATCACTTTACAAGGCCTTGGTAAGGCCACACTTGGAATCCTGCATCCAGTTTTGGTCACCGCGATGTAAAAAAGATGTTGAGACTCTAGAAAGAGTACAGAGAAGAGCAACAAAGATGATCAGGAGACTGGAGGCTAAAGCATATAAGGAACAGTTGCTGGAATTGCGTATGTCTAGTTTAACGAAGACGAGGGGTGACATTGATAGCAGAGTTCCAGTATTTCAGGGGCTGCCCCAAAGAAGATGGAGCTATTGTCCCAAAGCGTCTGAAGGCAGGACAAGAAGCAACAGGTGGAACTCATCAAGGAGAGAAGCAACCTAGAACTAAGGAGAAACTTCCTGACAGTGAGAACAATTAACCAGTGGAACGACCTGCCTCCAGAAGCTGTGAATGCTCCAACACAGGAAGTTTCTAAGAAGAGACTGGACAAACCATTTGTCTGAAGTGGTATAGGGTTTCCTGCTTGAGCAGCGGGTTGGACTTGATGACCTTCAAGGTCCCTTCCAACTCTGTTATTCTTTGTGGCAACCCCTCAGATATTGGAAGACTGCTACCATGTTACACCTCGTCCTAGCTTTCATTAAACTAGAGATAGCTTGACTCCCTCTTCTCTGGGGCAACCACTGAGATATTGGAAGACTGCTACCATGTCCCCCCTCGTCCATCTCTTCATTAAACTAGACATACCCAATTCCAGCAACCGTCCTTCATATGTTTTATCCTTCAGTCCCTGAATCATCCTTGTTGCTCTTCTCTGCACTCTTTCTAGAGTCTCAACAACCTTTTTATATTGTGGTGAGCAAAAGCACCCACATTTCTTTCCACTTTTTTCCAGATCACGGTGGAGAGCAGCACTGAGCTGTCTTTGGAAAACCCCTCTCAAAACTGATCAGGATATGTATGATTGTAGGAAATGATGAGAAGGAATGCATATATTTACTGTGACATGTATTAACTGCAGCGAGGAATTGTATTTGCTCAACATTGGAAAGATGAATAAATAATTAAGAAGATTTTAGATTGTGCAGAAATGGATAGACTGATGCTGAAAATGAAAGAGATTCAGAATATTTTAGAACGGGGGTCATCAACCTTGGCAACTTTAAGACTTGTGGACTTCAACTCCCAGAATTCAACTCCTTGCTGGCTGAGGAATTCTGGGAGTTGAAGTCCACAAGTCTTACAGTGGCCAAGGTTGAGGACTCATTTTAGAACATGGGATACATTTGCTCAATGGCTAGAAAAACAAAGTAAAGAGAAAAGAGTTTAACATGTATTAGTAAACTAAACATTGGAACCCAGACAATATGTTGCTGATAAAATATGAAGCATGTGTGACTATTAAAAAATAATAAATATTGAACAACAACAACAACAAAAACCAACCCTGATCAGGATCACCCCAAGCTGAGAGGCTATCTGGAAACCTCAGAAGTGTAGATTAGTTTGGGAAGTTGGGAAAAAACTTCCTTAGAAGAAGACTATGGGAAAGCATTTCCGTGTTAATTGCCAAGAAGACTCCTTATAACTATCATAAAAGTGGCCGATAATCAAACTAATTGTTGAGAGCGAAGATAGTTTTATAGTT
>CM077919.1:283279235-283376378 GCA_039797435.1 Crotalus adamanteus | reverse complement strand
ATTCAGTATGTCTAATATATGAACGACGACTGCAGGAATTGGGGATGTTTAGCTTAATGAAAAGAAGGACCAGGGTGACAGGATAGCAGCGTTCCAGTATCTCAGGGGCTGCCCTAAAGAAGAGGGAGTCAAGCTGTTCTCCAAAGCGCCTGAAGGCAGGAGAAGAAGCAATGGATGGAAACTAACCAAGGAGAGAAGCAACCTGGAACTAAGGAGAAACTTCCTGACAGTTAGAACAATTAACCAGTGGAACAACCTGCCTCCAGAAGTTGTGGGTGCTCCAACACTGGAAGTTTTTAAGAAGAGACTGGACAGCCATTGGTCTGAAATGGTATAGGGTTTCCTGCCTGAGCAGGGGGCTGGACTAGATGACCTCCTTGGCAGTTCCTTGATTGGGGTAATGTTTTCCACTTGATTGTTTGTCTGGGTTTGATCTCTGCTTATCTGAAGGTCGTCTACTGGAAGGAATGGGTGCTCCCCTTTTTGTTTCCTTCCTCATTTTTTGTTGTTGTTGCCTCCTTTGAATAAATATCCAAATATGGTTTATCTCTATATGATTGCTGATTTGTCTGAATGCCAGGTTTCCAGGAATTCTTCGTAATTTTGGGCTTTGGCTTGGCCAGAGATGTTAATAGCTTCCCAGTTGAAAATGTGGTGAAGGCTGTTGCGCAATTAAGGAGTTTTCATTGTGTCTTCTGACAAATAGAATAGAATAGAATAGAATGGAATGGAATGGAATGGAATAGAATAGAATAGAATAGAATAGAATAGAATAGAATAGAATAGAATAGAATAGAATAGAACAGAACAGAACAGAACAGAATAGAATAGAATATGTAATATTAGAACAGAACAGAACAGAACAGAATAGAGCTGGAAGGGACCTTGGAGGTCTTCTAGTCCAGCCCCCTGCTCAAGCAGAAGAACCTATACCACCTCAGACAGGTGATTGTCCAGTCTCTTCTTAAAAGCCTCCAGTGATGGAGCGCCCACGATTTCTGGTGGCAGGCTGTTCCACTGGTTGATTGTCCTCACTGTCAGGAAGTTCCTCCTTAGTTCCAGGTTGCTTCTCTCCCTGATGAGTTCCCATCTGTTGCTTCTCGTCCTTCCCTCTGGTGCTTTGGAGAACAGCTTGACTCCCTCTTCTTTGGGGCAGCCCCTGAGAGATTGGAATACTGCTATCATGTCGCCCCTGTTTCTTCTTTTCTTTAGACTAGGTCAGTGACGGCGAACCTTTGAGAGACCGAGCGCCCAAACTGCAACCCAAAACCCACTTATGCATCATCGGGTGCCGGGTGGTGTGGCCCATTGGTTGGGTGTGGCCAATTTGAGGGGCGTATTCCATTGGGTGGGCGTGGCTGCAGTGGTAACGGCAGACTGGGTGGGACTAAAAAGTTCAATCAGTCAATTCCAACTTTGCAAGATCTTTTTTTTTCCCCGCGAGAAGTTGAAATTGACTGAACCTTTTTTCTCTTTTTGCACACGGCGGGTGGAGGCCTAAAGCGAAAAGGTTTTCTAAAACCCAGCTGAAGGCCGAGGACTGGGCCGACGGTGCACGTGTCCACAGAGAGGGCTCTGAGTGCCGCAGGTTCGCCACCACGGGACTAGGTTGTTAAATGAGGACCACAGATAGTCCTTGACTTACAACCGTGGTTTAGTGACCGTTTGAAGAAACGCCAACACTGAAAAAAGGAACATTTTTCACCCCTGTGATTGTCGCAGCGCCCCCCCCCACGGGTCACGTGATCAAGATTCAAAAGCTTGGCAACGGGTTCATACTTATGACCGTTGACAGTATCCCTGGGGGGAGGGGTGTCACGTGATCCTCTTTTGTGACCTTCTGACCAGCAAAGTCAGTGGGGGAAGCCAGGTTCCCTTATAACAACCGTGTCACTAACGGAAGAACTGTCTTGCTTAGCGTGGAAAATGTTGGGTTGAATCGTGGTGGTAAGTCAAGGGCTACCTCTTCCTTGTCTCCAGGGAGGGGCTGAGGACCAGCCAGGTCCCTGAATTCCCACAGCAGGGATGAAAGGAGCCTCAGGGACAGAAGAGCGAAGACAGGGCTGGTCTGCCAGGGGCCTTCTCCCCAGGGCTGTGGCCCACCTCCCCAGGGCTGTCTGTAGAGTGGGGTCAAAAAAGTCAAGATGGAGGTCATGATGATGGGATAAAAAGCTCTGCCTTCTTTATGTTCCTCCTCCCTTCCTCCCTGCCTTTCCTTCCTTCCTTCCTTCCTTCCTTCCTTCCTTCCTTCCTTCCTTCCTTCCTTCCTTCCTTCCTTCCCTTCCTTCCTTCCTCCCTCCCTCCCTCTTTCCTCTCTGCCTTTTCCTTCCTTTCTTCCTCCCTCCCTCCCTCCCTCCCGCTCTCCCCCCCTTCCTCTCTGCCTTTTCCTTCCTTCCTTCCTTCCTTCCTTCCTTCCTTCCTTCCTTCCTTCCTTCCTTCCTTCCTTCCTTCCTTCCTTCCTTCCTCCCTCCCCTCCCTTTTCCTCCCTCCCTGCCCCTTCCCTCCCTGCCTTTTCCTTCCTTCCTTCCTTCCTTCCTTCCTTCCTTCCTTCCTTCCTTCCTCTCTCTTTCTCTTCCATCTGTTTCCTTCCTTCCTTCCTTCCTTCCTTCCTTCCTTTCCTTCCTTCCTTCCTTCCTTCCTTTCCTTCCTTCCTTTCCTTCCTTCCTTCCATTCTTTTTTTCTTTCCCCTCCCTCCCTCCCTCCCTCCCCCTGGCTTTTAATACACGTCTCTCAGCCTAATCAGCCTTTCTTACGGACCCCTTCAAGTGATCTCCAACTAGAACGTGCCCCTTTCCCAGGGCTGGGGGGGGCGGGCTGGGTGTTGCCGGCACCACTTGTCTCTGAGCCTTAGCGAATATGGTGCCAAGAGATGCTTTTTCTCACTTCAGGCGCGCTGCATCCACTTAGCAGGAAATCAAAGTGACACCTAATCAGGGGATGGTAGTATCTTTTTACTTGCAAACTCTTGGTATGATGAATCACCAGGAGATAAACCTGGACGGCTGAACAAAGCTATCCAGACTTAGGCACCATCCTTCAAGTCGGTTTTTCCTTTTCCAGCCCTAGAAAATGCCAAATTCAGAATTCCCGGTTTCAATTTCATTCTTTGAGAATCCAACCAGTTCTTGAATGGGGCAAAGTTGGATTCACCAGCCGTGAGTAAAGGCCAGAGCAATGTCTATGGCAGGGGTCTTCAAACTTGGCCCTTTTATGATGGGTGGACTTCAACTCCCAGAATTCCTCAGCCAGAGTGAGGGAACGATGACCCTTTTATGACGGGTGGACTTCAACTCCCAGAATTCCTCAGCCAGGCAGTGCCTGGCTGAGGAATTCTGGGAGTTGAAGTCCACCCGTCATAAAAGGGCCAAGGTTTGAAGACCCCTGGTCTGGATCCAAGCCCGTAGTTTCATCAAAATGGCCGACTGAGGAATTCTGGGGGTTGAAGTCCATAGGTCATGAAAGGGCCACGTTGGAAGACCCTGGAGAGTCTGGATCCAAGCCCGCAGTTTCATCAAAATGGCCGACTGAGGAATTCTGGAGGTTGAAGTCCATAAGTCATCAAAGGGCCAAGTTTGAAGACCCCTGGTCTGGATCCAAGCCCGTAGTTTCATCAAAATGGCCGACTGAGGAATTCTGGGGGTTGAAGTCCATAGGTCATGAAAGGGCCAAGTTTGAAGACCCTTGTTCTATGGGGATTCTCAGTCATCCAGGTCGTAGTTATCCCAAAGATGCTTTTTTTTTTTTTTCTCAAGGCAACTGGACTTTCTTGTTTTTCTCTGAAGACATTTCGTTTCTCATCCAAGAAGCTTCTTCAGCTCTGAAGAAGCTTCTTGGATGAGCTGAAGAAGCTTCTGGGACGAGAAGCGAAAGGTCGCCACAGAAAAACGAGAAAGTCCAGTTGCCTCGTGAAAAAAGCACTTTTGGGCAGAAAAGTGGTGAAATAGGCTTTGTAGATTGTGATGGTCCTAATTGCGCTCTACACAAGATAGGACACAACCCACTCAGTGAGCAGTAAATGCTTCAACACTGGAAGTTTTTAAGAAGAGACTGGACAGCCATTTGTCCGAAATGGTGTAGGGTTTCCTGCCTGAGCAGGGGGTTGGACTAGATGACCTCCAAGGTCCATTCCAACTTTACTACAACTATTATTATTATAAAACCTTTGCGGCGGGGGGGGGGTGTTCCACACTGACTGCAGTTTCCTAACTTTACGAAATTCTTTTAGGGAACAGGGTGGCCACCAAATGCTAAATTCCAGGGCCAAATTCTGCCTGGATAAGTTGTGTCACTGCGGTAAACCTTTAGATGAGGACTGGCCAACTTTGGCAATTTTAAGACTTGTGGACTCCAACTCCCATGCTGGCTGGGGTAATTCTGGGAGTTGAAGTCCAAGGTCTGAGCATTGTTGAGGTTGGACATCGCTGTACTAAATAGTCCACAAATGGAGAAAGAAATGCAGATATGTCGATCGGCCCAACGGTAGACTGGGAGGCAGGGTTTAATTTTAGCTTGCCATTGGTGCAAAATTCGCTGTTTGGGTTTAAAATTAAAAAAGGAAAGCAATTTTGGAACATCCAGTAGATGTAGCGATGAATAATAGCCTGATGCCCGTGGAGTTTATGTAAGGCCAAGATGGGGAATGGCTATAAAAGTATTTTACTTTGCAGCTTCTGGGGGGGGGGGGAGCAAAGCCGGAGTTGTGTTATCTTGTACAACCGTTCTGTGCACTATCACACAAATCTCTGAAGAAGCTGAAATAAGGGGCAGGTTGAATTTGCAGAGAAGCAGATATGGAGAAAATGTGAAGTAGAATGATGGCGAGGAAGGGAAAGACACTGAATGAGAGATAATTTGCTTGGATGTTTACTCTTTGCCAGTACATGCAGCTAGTCCTCAAGTTTGTTTAGTGACTAGCTCCTGTTTGCCAACTGGCTCATTTTAGGACGGTTGCAGTGTCCCGGGGTCACGTGATCACCTTTGGTGAGTCTGCTGACCAGCAAAATCAACAGGAAAGCCGGATTCACTTAACAATTATGTTAATAACTTAAAATTGCAGGGATTCACCTAACAGCTGTGGCGAGTAAGGTCGTAAAATGGGGCAAAACTCACTTAACGACCGTCTTGCTTCACAACAGGAATTTTGGACTCAGTTGAAAGCTGGGTTGTCTGGGCCAATCACCAGGAGACTGTGAGTTCTAGTACTGCCTTAGGTATGGAAGCTGACTGGGTGACTTTGGGCCAATCACCAGGAGACTGTAAGTTCTAGTACTGCTTTAGGTATGGAAACTGACTGGGTGACTTTGGGCCAATCACCAGGAGACTGTGAGTTCTAGTACTGCCTTAGGTATGGAAACTGACTGGATGACTTTGGCCAATCACCAGCAGACTGTGAGTTCTAGTACTGCTTTAGGTATGGAAGCTGACTGAATGACTTTGGGCCAATCATTAGGAGACTGTGAGTGAGTTTTAGTACTGCCTTAGGTATGGAAGCTGACTGGGTGACTTTGGGCCAATCACCAGCAGACTGTGAGTTCTAGTACTGCTTTAGGTATTGAAACTGACCGGGTGACTTTGGGCCAATCACCAGGAGACTGAGTGAGTTCTAGTACTGCCTTAGGTATGGAAGCTGACTGGGTGACAATCACCAGGAGATTGTGAGTGAGTTCTAGTACTGCCTTAGGTATGGAAGCTGACTGGGTGACTTTGGGCCAATCACCAGGAGACTGTGAGTGAGTTCTAGTACTGCCTTAGGTATGGAAGCTGACTGGATGACTTTGGGCCAATCACCAGGAGACTGTGAGTGAGTTCTAGTACTGCCTTAGGTATGGAAGCTGACTGGGTGACAATCACCAGGAGACTGTGAGTGAGTTCTAATACTGCCTTAGGTATGGAAGCTGACTGGGTGACTTTGAGCCAATCATCAGGAGACTGTGAGTTCTAGTTCTGCCTTAGGCATGAAACCTAACGGGATGACTTGGGCCAGTCACCAGGAGACTGTGAGTTCTAGTCCCGCCTTAGGCATGAAACCCAGTGGGATGACTTTGGGTTGATCACTCTTTCTCCTCTCAGCCCAATGTTGTTGTTATGAGAAAAACAGTAGGAGGAAAGAATACTAGGTATGTTTTCTGCCTTGAGTTACTTAGAAAGTAATAAAGGCGGGATACCAATGAAACAAATTCTGTGTTTCCTGCTCGAGCAGGCGGAGTAGAAGATCTCCACAGCCCCTTCCAACTCTGTTTTTCTGTTATTCTCTTATGCAGGGGTCTTCCAACTTGGCCACTTTAAGACTTGTGGACTTCAACTCCCAGAATTCCTCAGCCAGCCCTCAGGGCTGGCTGAGGAATTCTGGGAGTTGAAGTCCACAAGTCTTAAAGTGGCCAAGTTGGAAGGACCCCTGCTCTTATGTTTGGGACCCAGGACCTGGGTGGGGTGAGCTCCTGTCCTTCGCTCCAGCTCCTGCCAGGATATGAAAGGAGGTCCCCTACTGGGCGTCCCCCCCAGGCAACGGAGATGCCACCAGCTAATCCTTTCAACACAGAGGTGCCTCGGTGCTTCTGACACCTGTGTGATGCGATCTTAGGACAGAGTTTGCTGGGGACCCCTGGTTTCGCCTCTGCCCACTCCCATCACAACTCAGCAGCCTGTGGGGAAAATAGACCCTTGTCGCTCTTTGTAAGGTGGGCTACGGTGGGGGAAGGAGGCAAGTTTTGATAGATGGTTCGACTGGCAGGCCATTTGTCAGTTCTTCCGTGCAATAGAATAGAATAGAATAGAATAGAATAGAATAGAATAGAATAGAATAGAATAGAATAATAGGATAGGATAGGATAGGATAGAATAGAATAGAATATGAAATAGAATAGAATAAATAGATAGAATAAGCAATAGGATATAGAATAGAATAGAATAGAATAGAGGAAAGTAGAATAGAATAGAATAGAGGAATGTAGAATAGAATAGAATAGAATAGAATAGAGGAAAGTAGAATAGAATAGAATAGAATAGAATAGAATAGAATAGAATAGAATAGAATAGAATAGAATAGAATAGAATAGAATAGAATAGAATAGAATAGAGGAATGTAGAATAGAATAGAATAGAATAGAATAGAATAGAATAGAATAGAATAATAGGATAGGATAGGATAGAATAGAATAGAATAGAATAGAATATGAAATAGAATAGAATGAATAGAATAGAATAGAATAAGCAATAGGATATAGAATAGAATAGAATAGAATAGAATAGAATAGAATATATAGAATAGAGGAAAGTAGAATAGAATAGAATAGAATAGAATAGAATAGAATAGAATAGAATAGAATAGAATAGAATAGAATAGAATAGAATAGAACAGAGGAAAGTAGAATAGAATAGAGGAATGTAGAATAGAATAGAATAGAATAGAATAGAATAGAAAATAGAATAGAATAGAATAGAATAGAACAGAGGAAAGTAGAATAGAATAGAGGAATGTAGAATAGAATAGAATAGAATAGAATAGAATAGAATAGAATAGAATAGAATAGAATAGAATAGAGGAAAGTAGAATAGAATAGAATAAAATAGAATAGAATAGAATAGAATAGAATAGAATAGAATAGAGGAATGTAGAATAGAATAGAATAGAATAGAATAGAATAGAATAGAATAGAATAGAATAATAGGATAGGATAGGATAGGATAGAGTAGAATAGAATAGAATAGAATATGAAATAGATAGAATGAATAGAATAGAATAGAATAAGCAATAGGATATAGAATAGAATAGAATAGAAATAGAATAGAATAGAATAGAATAGAATAGAATAGAATAGAATAGAGGAAAGTAGAATAGAATAGAATAGAATAGAATAGAATAGAATAGAATAGAATAGAATAGAATGTAGAATAAAATAGAACAGAACAGAACAGAACAGAACAGAATAGAATAGAATAGAATAGAACAGAGCTGGAAGGGACCTTGGAGGTCTTCTAGTCCAGCCCCCAGCTCAAGCAGGAGATCCTATACCATCTCAGACAGGTGACTGTCTAGCCTCTTCTTAAAAACCTCCAGTGATGGAGCACCCATGATTTCTGGTGGCCAGCTGTTCCAATGGTTGATTGTCCTCGCTGTCAGAAAGTTTCTCCTTAATTCCAGATTGCTTCTCTCTTTGGTCAGTTTTCAACCGTTGTTTCTCGTCCTGCCCTCAGGTGCTTTGGAGAATAGTTTGGCCCTCCACTTCCTTGTGGCATCCCCTCAAATACTGGAACTCTGCTATCATGTCACCCCTATTTCTTCTTTTCTTTAGACCAGTCAAACCCAAGTCCTGCAGCCGTTCTTCGTATGTTTTAGTCTTTAGTTTTTATAAAGTTTTATAGAGTGTGACCATCAGCTGATGCCAACTCACAGTCACGCTCCTCACCCTTTCCGGTGCTATTCTAGAACACCAAAAAAGGACCTAAAGGCTAGGTTTAGTGCTATTCCAAAAGAGCACTAAATTTGGGTTTGAAAGAGGTGTCAACAACCGTTAACAGATGTAGGAAAGGTTTCCCCCCCCCCAAGAGAAAAACCAAGGGCCCCACAGTCTTCCATTATCTCCTCCTCCTCCTGCTCTTCTTCTTCTTCTTCTTCTTCTTCTTCTTCTTCTTCTTCTTCTTCTTCTTCTCCTCCTCCTCCTCCTCCTCCTCCTCCTCCTCCTTCTTCTTCTCCTCCTTCTTCTTCTTCTTCTTCTTCTTCTTCTTCTTCTTCTTCTTCTTCTTCCCTTCTTCTTCTCCTCCTCCTCCTCCTTCTTCTTGTTCTTCTTCTTCTTCTTCTCTCTTCCCTTCTCCTCCTCCTCTTCCTCCTCTTCTTCTTCTTCTCTCTTCCCTTCTCCTCCTCCTCCTCCTCTTCTTCTTCTTCTTCTTCTTCTTCTTCTTCTTCTTCTTCTTCTTCTTCTTCTTCTTCTTCTTCTTCTTCTTCTTCTTCTTCTTCTTCTTCTTCTTCTTCTTCTTCTTCTTCTTCTTCTTCTCCTCCTCCTCCTTCTCTTCCTCCTCCTCTTCTACCCCATTCCCTTCTAGCACCGATGATGTTACCTAGTCTGGTAATGAAGCATCTGTGAGAAAATAACCAAGCTCAGAGAGCACCAAGGACCCCACAGTTCTCCTCCTCCTCCTCCTCCTCCTCCTCCTCCTCCTCCTCCTCCTCCTCCTCCTCCTCCTCCTCCTCCTCCTCTCCACAAACCCCATTCCCTTCTAGCACTGATGAGGTTACCTAGTTGGGTCTTGTAATGTCTGCAGGAAAGCCACCAAGTTCAGAGAGCACACAGGACCTCACTCTTTAAACCTGAGCTACAAATATTCAAAATTGTCTCTGCTACGGGTTGTGGATCAAATGAAGGGGATGCCACGAGCACCCATCACCAGAAAGAGATTGCTGCAGCATGTTTGTGCCACAATTAAACAGACTTGGAGACAAATACTTATTGGTAGCTGAGGATTGATTATTTGTTTCTGCTTGCAGTCCATAATAATCTTGGTAAATCACATCCAGGACTGTCATTCAAATCTTCTTTCTCATTGTTTTTCTGCGTCCAACCTGCATTTTCATACATTATCACCGGAAAGAGAATTGCTTTGACTATTCTGATCTTTGTTGTCATAGAAATATCCTTATCATTCATGATCTTGTTTAAGCTCCTTAAGATTAATAGTCTCTTTAGCACTCTATCCGTTTTTATCTGTTCTTAACTTCACCAGCCTCTGTTAAGTTCTGGGCTGGCTGGCTAACTAGATCAGCTCGCCTTCTCCATATTTAATATTATCCCAGTTTTTTCCACTTTCCATTTTTATTTTCATAGGCGGAGATTTTTTTCCTTTCGTTCTGTCTAACAAAGCGATACGGCTTGCACATCTCAAATTATTAGCGTGTGGACCTCCAATTTTGATTTTGGCTGTCGTTCCTTCCAATTCTTGCTATGTTAAATTAAATACGCACCCTCTCATTTTTTTTGTATTTCTGAACCAGTCTGCTTCTCCAAATTCCTTCCCTTCCCCTTCTTTTATCTTCCTTTCCTTTCCTTTCCTTTCCTTCCCTTCCCTTCCCATCCCTTCCCTTTCCTTTCCTTTCCTTTCCTTCGCTTCCCTTCCCTTCCCATCCCTTCTCTTCCCTTCCCTTCCCTTCCCCTTTCTTTTTAATAGGCAGGACATATATTGCAAGACCAAGTACACCTTTCTCACATCATATATTAAGAAGGCACGGTAAGGATGATAAGAGAGAATTTTGGAAGATGTGGTGGAATGTAGTCTGGATTCCCAGGAGGGTGGGGCTGCATTCCAAAGAACCAAGAGAGAGTGAAGTTTAGATAATGTGAGAGAAAGAGGGTGCACACAGTTCCTCCTATACATATATATATATAGGTCTTTGGTTATTCGGGTTTTCTCCCGCGTCAAATTGGAAGTGTCTTGGCGACGTTTCGACGAAGTCTCATTCGTCATCTTCAGGCTGGTGTTTTCGGCTTCGTGCTTCTAGGAGCAATTGCTGGTGTTCCAGGTATATATATATACCTGCTCTGAAGTAACTGCCTCTCTTCCTTTTGGAGCTTGGCAGCAGATTAGATTCTGATCAATGGGTGTCATGACTGGCAGCTGTATTTCTGGTTAGGCAGATCTGGCATCACCGCCATTTTGGTGAACATCCCCACCAGAGGCGTTTCAAATTCAAATGGGGTCCCAGTTTCGTCCTCCCTCCAAATACCGCACCCTGAATTCGACAATTGGGCCACACAGAGGACTTCCTAGAAATAGTTCCAGGTGTGTCCTCATCCTTATTCCCTTTTTCTCTCTCTGAATCTATAATTTATGGCTAAGAGGGAGGGGGGAGAGAAATATAACAGAGCAGAAATTTCCCAGAATAGTAAAACTGTTGTTCCTTGCCAACGTTGTCATAGAAGCTCAGCATCCTCACAATGTGTTATTTCATGTGTTATTTCTTATTATTCCCCAAAAGTTTTGTTAAACTCGGCAGCATTTGAAGACGGATGCCCTCCTATCTTTCTTTCTTTTTTTTGTAATATATTTTGTTGATTTTTTTAAAAAAAACATAAATGACTTAATAATTGGCAAACAGCGTGTTGTCCGGGTTACATTTGTAAAAGAATCATTAACAATTAATTTCTATAATCCATATTCCACAAAATAATTTTAGTTGATTTCCTCTTTCTCCCAAAATATCCTCTTTCGCAAACGTTGAATTAATACCATTCTTATTGTTTTGATAAATAATGATTGAACATATATATATTTTTCCCCAATATTCCTAAAAATAATAATCATATCAGTATAATATTTCTTTTCTATTCAGTCCTTGTGGTTGCCTTCTCAGAGATCCTGTGACAATCTTTATTTTAGTTTATTCCTCCCACCAAATTCTAGATATTCTGACTGGGGAAGATTTTCTCAAAAAATTACATTTACAAATTTAACTCTTATTTTTTTCCGTATAAGCCATCTCACACTTTTACATTACTTAAGAAATAGATCAAATTGCCAACATACGCTGGATCATGGAGAAAGCTAGGGAGTTGCAGAAAAACATCTACTTCTGCTTCATTGACTATGCTAACGCCTTTGATTGTGTGGATCACAACAAATTGTGGCAAGTCCTTAAAGAGATGGGAGTACCAGACCATCTCATTTGTCTCTTGAGAAACCTATATGCGGGTCAAGAAGCAACAGTGAGAACCGAACACGGAACCACTGATTGGTTCAAAATTGGAAAAGGAGTCCGGCAAGGCTGTATTCTGTCGCCCTGCCTATTTAACTTATATGCAGAGCACATCATGAGAAAGGCAGGGCTAGATGAATCAAAAGTTGGAATTAAGATTGCCGGGAGAAATATCAACCACCTAAGATATGCAGATGATACCACTCTAATGGCAGAAAGTGAAGAGGAACTAAAGAGCCTCTTGATGCGGGTGAAAAAGGAGAGTGCAAAAGTTGGTTTGAAACTCAACATTAAGAAAACCAAAATCCCAACATCTTTTTTACATCGTGGAGAGCAAAACTGGATGCAGGATTCCAAGGGTGGCCTTACCAAGGCATTGTAAAGTGGTATTAACAATTCATGTGATCTTGATTCTATCCTTCTGTTAATGCAGACTAGATGTCTGGGATGGTGTAGGGTCTCCTGCTTGAGCGGGGGGCTGGACTAGAAGACCTCCAAGGTCCCTTCCAGCACTATTCTATTCTATTCTATTCTATTCTATTCTATTCTATTCTATTCTATTCTATTCTATTCTCCTAGTCTAGTCTAGTCTAGTCTAGTCTAGTTAGTCTAGTCTAGTCTAGTCTTCTGAATAAAAGCTAGAATATTTGTACTTTAAAGGGTGACAGAGAAACATGTGATCAAAGGGTATAAAATCCAGTATGGCATGGAGAAAGTGATAGAGAAAGATTGATCTCACTGTTTTGAAATCCGAGGACCTGGAGTCATTCAGGGAAGTTGCCTGCAAGAAGATTTAGAACAGAGAAATCAAAATGTTTCTTCCCATGACACCTAATTAACCTGGGAATTCATTACTGCCAGACATGGTGATGGCAATTAACTTGGACGCTCTTAAAAGAGGACTGCATTAATTGATGGCGCTTAGGTCCTTCAAGGGCCCATTGCCTTGAAGATTCAGTGTTACCTTCAAATTTACTTGTTTTTCTTTTTTTTGAAACGTAGGATCCTTATTTATTGTTTTAATTTATTTATTTTTGTTATAAAGTTTACCAACCACCCATCTCACCCTAAGGGTAAATCTGGGCGGCTTACAATTACATCTTAGTTAAAACATAAAAAGTTAAAACCAGGCATTAAAACTAAAGTCACATGGGGAGGACGGGGGTCGTGATGGAGTGGGGGGGGGGGAGGAAGAGGTGGGATTGTTATTACTTCATCAACCACCTCCATTAGGCTGATCCCAGTAGTGGGATTCAGCTGGTTCGCACCGGTTCAGCAGAGCCGGTAGCTAAATTTTGCTGAGTTCGGAGAACCAGCTGAATGCACACCGCTTCCGGAAGTCCATTCTAGGCCTGGGAGGCCTGGAGGAGGCCTCCCAGGCCTAGAATGGCCCCACCGGAAGTACGTGGAAACCACTTTCAGAAGTCTGTTCTAGGCCTCAGAGGCAATTAACTTGGATGGCCTGGCGGAAGTGCTTGGATGCCACTTCCGGAAGTCCGTTCTATGCCTTGGAGACCCGGAGGAGGCCTCCCAGGCCTAGAACAGCCTGCTGGAAGTGCGTGGATGCCACTTCCGGAAGTCCGTTCTATGCCTCGGAAACCTGGAGGAGGCCTCCCAGTCCTAGAACAGCCTGCTGGAAGTGCGTGGATGCCACTTCCGGAAGTCCGTTCTATGCCTCGGAAACCCGGAGGAGGCCTCCCAGGCCTAGAACAGCCTGCTGGAAGTACGTGGATGCCACTTCCGGAAGTCCGTTCTATGCCTCGGAGAGCCAGAGGAGACCTCCCTGGCCTAGAATGGCTGACCGGAAGTGCGTGGATGCCACTTCTGGAAGTCCATTCTAGGCCTCGGAGGCCCAGGTCTGCATCCAATAAGAGAACCGGTTGTTCAGGTATTTTAATCCCACCACTGGCTGATGCCCCACTGGAGCCCCCAAAATAACTGCCATAGCCATGTCTTTAGGCCCTTGCAAAAAGAGAAGAAGGTTGGAGCCAATCTCACATTGGCAAGCAAGACGTTCCAGAGGGCAGGAGCCACAGCAGGAAAGACCCTGCTCCTGGCCCCCGCTGGCCGGAATAATTGGGCTGAGGGGACCCGCAGCAAGTTTCCTTTGATGGAATGAGTTGGGATGGGCCGATCCCAAGGGGTTGAGATGGTCCCTCAAGTAACCTGGGCCCAGGCCACGAAAGGCTTTAAAGGGGCCATCAACACCTGGAAGCAAACCAGCCAACAATGGAGCTGGTGGAGCAGTGATTTGACAGGGGCCCTTCTTGGGGGCCCCAAAACTTCCTGCACTGCCAGTTGTAGCTTCGGAATGCTTCAGAATAGAATAAAGGAGTTGGAAGGGATCTTGGAGGTCTTCTAGTCCAACCCCCTGCTTTCAGGCCGGTCATAAAGTGGGTCACCATGTGACCAGCCCCGAGGTGATTACCTTTTCCAAGTTCATTTGTGATCAGCCCAGATGTAGCTGGGCATCCCCTCAAATAGCTCTCTATACATAAAAAAATCTAGGAGTTTATATCCAACAGATATAAACAACCTAGAACTAAGGAGAAACTTCCTGACAGTGAGAACAATTAACCAGGGGAACCACCTGCCACCAGAAGCGGTGAAGGCTCCAATACTGGAAGTTTTTAAGAAGAGACTGGACAGCCATTTGTCTGAAATGGTGTAGGGTTCCTGCCTGAGCAGGGGGTTGGACTCGATGACCTCCAAGGTCCCTTCCAACTTTATTATTATTATTGAGTCTGAACCGGTAGTTTGGGCTTCAACTTTCTAGAAGACATTTTGTTGAGTAAAATGGCCTCAGGTCCTTCAATGTTGGTCACCCCAATAGTAGAGGCAACCGAATAAGAAGGCAGACAAGGTTTTTACAGTCGGTAACAATTTTACAGTCCTTTGAGCGTTGAATTTACTGCCGAAGATCAATGCCACTATTTCAATCAATAATTGAAACGGTTCCAGGATAGGGGCATAATTAGGAACCAATTTCAAACACTATCCACAGGATGCCAAGGAGAAATTACACTTCGCCATGCTTTAATTTTTAAGATGGCCTCTACCCCCTTGGGAACTCATTTACTCACCTTGGTTGAAAGGGCATAATTCAGGCCGCAGTTTCCAGGATATCAAAAAAAGAACTTGATTTTTCTTCAAAATGTAGTTCCTGAAATAATAATAATCTTCTTCCTTCCTTCCTTCTTTCCTTCCTTCCGTATTTTTTTTTTTTCTTCTTCTTCTTCTTCTTCTTCTTCTTCTTCTTCTTCTTCTTCTTCTTCTTCTTCTTCTTCTTCTTCTTCTTCTTCTTCTTCTTCTTCTTCTTCTTCTTCTTCTTCTTCTTCTTCTTCTTCTTCTTCTTCTTCTTCTCCTCCTCCTCCTCCTCCTCCTCCTCCTCCCCCTCTTCCTCCTCCTCCTCCTCTTCCCCTTCTCCTTCTCCTTCTCCTTCTTCTCCTTCTTCTTCTTCTTCTTTTTCTCCTCCTCCTCCTCCTCCTCCTCCTCCTCCTCCTCCTCCTCCTCTTCCCCTTCCCCTTCCTCTATTCTATTCTATTCTATTCTATTCTATTCTATTCTATTCTATTCTATTCTATTCTATTCTATTCTATTCCAAATATTACGTACTTCAGCTTAGGGAGATAAAAGTTTGTCTCTACAGAATCAATAGAAACTTGCAAACTCTCTGTTGCTAGAACCACCCAGGATTTTGGGAATAAGACAATTGTGCTCCAGCTCAAACAGATTGGAGCTATTGCTGCAGTTGTAGCAGTTAAAGCACCCTAGTGCTTCCTGGAATGGATCTGTAATCCATTGTGATAACATTGGTTATCTGTTCCTCGGAATGCTGCGTGTAGCGGACGCTTATCAAATCTTTTAGCCTCCACTCGCTGAATTGCTTGTTTTAGAAAAAGTGTCTGCTGCCAATTCTCTCTCTTCCAGACATTTCTCTGTAGGGCCTCTTCATGCAGCCAACCCCTACTTTGTGCCTTGTCTAGGACTACACCCTCCCGCTGCAAATATTTGTCACCTAAAGCCTTACGGATGGGCTTTCCTACAAATAGGATCCAAATTCATCGCCAGTGTCTAAGTTTCCATTGTCTTCTGGTTCAGCCAATTTCCAGACAATTAATATCGATCCAGCCTTCTTAGTCCTAGTCCTCCTTTTAAAAAAAATTACAAGTCGCTCGGTGTTTTTAGAGGGTGCGACGTGTGTTGTGGCTTTTGCACTGACGAAGGAGATGGTTTTGTGGCTCCCAGTTCCCTACGTGGAACTTTATGAACCGTAAAGAAATCAGGGAGAATAGAAGCGCGCGGAGTCATACACAGATAGTCCTTGGCTTAGAAGCAGCTGTTTAGCAACCATCACTGCGGTGTTGACAAAAAAGTGTCTTACAACCATCCTTGCATTTGTGATCATAACTTCAGAAGGCAAAACGTTGTGTAAGGTTTTTCAGCTCAGAATCTGTTTTCTAATCTCTTGTCTCTAACGCAGAGAGAGAGAGAGAGGAGAAAAGACACGCACGAATCAAAAAGTTTTTCCCTTTTATAGCCAATGTACTTTCTCAAGCTAATAGTTTCTGCACAACTAAAGATTTCTTTTTCATCTGAACACGCGTTTTCGTTATCTATCACAGAGGTCACTAACCTTTGTCAGTTGACAGACCGGAGGAAAAGGGAGGGGGAAGCATTTTACATGCACACGCATGTGCTGCAAGTGTGGCAGGGCTAGTGCCTGCATGATATTCACTAGCTCTGCCCTGTTGTTACGTGGTGCAGTGCCTTGTTTCCGTGCCCTGTGGTGCGTTGGCGGCTGTTTTTGCGACTTGCAGCACAGTGGCAGCCCGTTTTTGCACCCCTGTGGCACAGCGGTCCCTGGTTCTTGCGTCTCGCCCTGCAGCGTGGCGATGGCCTGTTTCTGCGCCCCTCGGTGCATCATCGTCCATTTCTGCACCTTGCAGCACAGAGGTGTCCTGTTTTTGCACCCCGAGGTGCAGCATCGGTGTCCCATTTTCACTCCCCAAGCTGCAGCAGCATCCCGTTTTTGTGCTCCATTGCATGGTGATGGCCCATTTTTGTGCCCCATGGCTGCGGCGCTAGCACAAGTGAGGGGGTGCGTGCGCACATGCGTGCACGCTGGCCAACCTGTCCAGCAGCCCGGTGGCCAGGAGGCCACACCCCGTTACCGGGCTGCGGCCCACAGGTTGGGGACCTCTGATCTATCAGATTAGTTCGGTTACAGCTTGTTACAAGACTTATGCTTCGAATACACAACTGCTGGCCAGCAGCCCAGAGCTTTCTCCTTGAGCGGGTATGTTGCATTTTGGGCATTAAAAGTTACAACTCAGCTTTTTCTTTCTCGGCACAATTTTAAGTTATCTCTGAGCAAAGCACGGCGTGCAAACAAGAAAGAAGAAACGATGGCTGGGTTATACAAGATGATTCTGTCAATGCTGCTAACTTCGGATGTTCTTGCTTTGACAACATATGGAGATGCAGCCATTTTCTTTCTTATGTTTTACTCTTAGAATTAGAGTTAGAATTAGATGATACTGGGGGGGGGAGGAGGAGGAATGTGCATGGGTGTTAGTTAGACATAACAATATTGTAATAGTGTGTGAATTCAGAGCTTTTGAAATAAGAGATGATAAGAAATGGCGGGATGGAGTAATGGAGGGGAAGCCTGCATTTCAAACTAATTGGAGAATGTGATTTATGACTGTAAATTAGAGGAGGGAATTGTGCTTTGATACTATATGCTCAGGGGAGGGGAATTCAGATTTTGGCTTTGGCTATGTAAGTGCCGATGCCATGCTTCTCGAATAAAGATTCTTTAAGGTAAACAATGCCTCAAAGTTCTTTGAAGAGTTTCATCTGTCGGAAGCATGACAGATTCCTTCAGATGAATCCCGATGCCCAGGATGGCAATACCAGAATGAAATGGGCTCCATCAAGTGACTCTCTTTGCCAGCTGGGATATGGATATCTGCTTCTTTGGGCTGCTGCTATTGATTTTCAACACATCCGATGCCCAGGAACGTGTCGGAGACGGTCTGCTTTTCTTTAAGAAGTGATGGAGAGCAGACTTTTAGCCTCCAGCTATATCCTAAAGTGAATCTAAAGGGAGGCTATAAACATCTATGCCTCTTGCAGCCGTTCTTTGGGGGGAAAAAACAAGGACCGTAGTAAGAGTAGAGTTGGATATCAAGTAAGTTGTTGACACTGTCGCCTAGTTTGTACATTTCTGCACCAAAAGACATAGGATAATTCAAGACCTAGATTTGACTGCCCGGTTTGATTTGGTTGATTTAAGAGTGTGAATCAAGAGGCAGCCTTTTCAATATTAAGCAAAAATCAAGCATGGGAGGGCATCACCTCAAAGTGACAGGAGGGAAGTTCAAAATTCATGTTAGAAAGTATGGCTTCGCCAGAGGAGCAGTGGAAGCTTGGAAGGACGAGAAACAATGGTTGGAAACTGATCAAGGAGAGAAGCAACCTGGAATTAAGGAGAAACTTCCTGACAGTGAGGATAATTAACCAGTGGAACAGCTTGCCACCACAAATTGTGGGCGCTCCATCACTGGAAGTTTTTAAGAAGAGACTGGACAGTCACTTATCTGAGATGGTATAGGTTCTCCTGCTTGATCTGGGGGCTGGATTAGAAGACCTCCAAGGTCCCTTCCAGCTCTATTCTATTCTATTCTATTCTATTCTATTCTATTCTATTCTATTCTATTCTATTCTATTCTATTCTATTCTATTCTATTCTATTCTATTCTTTCATAATTCTATTCTATTCTATTCTATTCTATTCTATTCTATCCCATCCCATCCCATCCCATCCCATCCCATCCCATCCCATCCCATCCCATCCCATCCTATTCTATTCTATTCTATTCTATTCTATTCTATTCTATTCTATTCTAATGGGTCAGTCCTCAGTAAATGAGTTTAAAAATGCTTGGGATAAACACATGTCCATCATTCGACAAAAAATAATTAAACAATAACAGACATTGCTTAAGATCCGTGGGGGTACAGCAGCTAGAAGGCAGCACTGCAGGCTACCTCACTGCTCACTGCCAGGCGTTCGATCCTGACCGATTCAAGTTTGACTCAGCCTTCTGTCCTTCCGAGGTCGGTAAAATGAAGAGCCAGATTGTTGGGGACAAAATGCTGAGTCTGTAAACCGCTTAGAGAGGGCTATAAAGCCCTGTGAAGTGGTATATAAGTCTAAGTGCTGTTGCTAAGTGGGAAGGAAGGAAGGAGGGAGCTGTAGTGCTGCAGTGGTTAGAATGTAGTATTGCAGGCTGACTCTGCCCACAGTCTGGAGTTCGATTCTGATGGGCCTCAAGGTTGACTCTGCCTTCCAGCCTTCTGAGGTGGGTAAAATGAGGACCCAGATTGTTGGGGGAGGAATATGCTGAATCTGTAAACCGCTTAGAGAGGACTCTCTCCCTCCCTCCCTCTTCCTCTCTCCCTCTCTCCCTCTTTCTCTCTTGCCCAGGGGTAGGCAACCTTGGCCCTTTTATAACTTGTGAACTTCAACTCCCAGAATTCCTGAGCCAGCCCCGCTGAGGGGAAAGGGAGAGGTTTCCAAGCTGAGCCCTGGCTGACTCAGGAATTTTGGGAGTTGAAGTCCACAAGCCATGAAGGGGCCATAGTTCCCCCATGCTGGCTCAGGAATTCTGGGAGTTGAAGTCCACGAGTCATGAAGGGGCCATAGTTCCCCCATGCTGGCTCAGGAATTCTGGGAGTTGAAGTCCACGAGTCATGAAGGGGCCATAGTTCCCCCATGCTGGCTCAGGAATTCTGGGAGTTGAAGTCCACGAGTCAGAAAAGAGCCAAGGTTGCCTACCCCTGCTCTAGCTGAATGTAACCCCTAGCTGAATGTATTCATAATTATTATTATAACATTATTATAATTATTATAATGCTATTATAATTATTAATAATTTATTAATAATAAAAATAGATTAAAAAGGAAACACAAGACAAACTTGAAGGGCATTTTGATGAAAGTGCGGGCTTGGATCCAGACCAGGGGTCTTCAAACGTGGCCCTTTGATGACTGGCAGACTTCAACTCCCAGAATTCCCAAGTCAGCCATGCTGAGGAGAAATGGAGAGATTTCGAAGCTGAGCCATGCTGACTCAGGCATTCTTGGAGTTGAAGTCCACCAGTTATAAAAGGGCCAAGGTTGCCTACCCCTGGTCTAAACTCTAGGCCTAGGGTAGGGGTCTTCAAACCTGGCCCTTTTATGACTCGTGGACTTCAACTCCCAGAATTCCCGAGCCAGCCATGCTGAGGAGAAAGGGAGAGGTTTCCAAGCTGAGCCATGCTGGCTCAGGAATTCTGGGAATTGAAGTCCACCAGTCTTAAAAGAGCCAAGGTTGCCCGCCCCTGCCTTATACACACAAAGCGGTTTTAACCAATGAGGGGAAAAGGAAAAAAAAAAAAACACCTCATCCTCTGCTAGACTTTCTAGCAAGAGAAGACTATCAATTCTTGTTTCCAACTGAGCGCACTTATTAAAGAATGGAGCCGGGAGAAGAGGTCAGAATGGATCAATGGCTTTTAAAATAGAATTAACTAGCCAAGACATTGCCATCAGGGAACCAAACTCACTCACCAAAGTAGTGTGCAAAAAGACAGTGTGACATAGGCCCATTGTGGCTCTTTGCATTTCCCCAAAGGCAAAGGGAGACATCGCAAAGATATATATATATATATTAATAGAAGAGGCTATTTGTGACTCAGGATTGAACTGTGGGGTCCTGGATGACATTCCCTGAGCTGAGTTGTTTTAGGACAGTGGTGGCGAACCTATGGCACGGGTGCCAGAGGCGGCACTCAGTGCCCTCTCTGTGGGCACGCGGGCCATCGCCCCAGTCCTAGGCCTTCAGCTGGGTTTTATAAAACCTTTTCGCTTTAGACCTCCACTGCCGTGTGCAAAAAAAAAAAAAAGATTCAATCAATCAGTCAATTTCAACTTCTTGCGGGGAAAAAAAAAGATCTTGCAAAGTTGGAAATGATTGATTGAACTTTTTAGTCCCACCCAGTCTGCCGTTATCACCACAGCCACGCCCATCCAATAGGCCACACCCACCCAATGGGCCACACCCACCCGGCACCCAACGATGGATGCATCAGTGGGTTTTGGGTTGCAGTTTGGGCACTCGGTCTCTCAAAGGTTCGCCATCACTATTTTAGGAGATAGAACGTAGAATCATATGGACTGGAAGGGACCTTGGAGGTCTTCTAGTCCAACCTGCTGCTCAAGGCAGGAGACCTTTTATCATCCCAGTCAAAGGGTTTCCTTGTCTATTTTTGAAAGCTCCAGTGATGGAGCACCCACAGTTCCAGGCGACAAGCATTACTTGATCAATTGTTCTCAGAAAATTTCTCCTTGCTTCTAGGATGGACCTGGAGGCTAAAACCTATAACGAATGGTTGCTGGAATTGGGCATGTCCAGTTTAATGAAGAGAAGGATGAGGGGGGACAGGAGTGTTCCAATATCTCAGGGGCTGCCCCAAAGAAGAGGGAGTCAAGCTATTCTCCAAAGCACCTGAAGGCAGGACAAGAAGCAATGGATGGGAACTGATCAAGGAGAGAAGCAACCTAGAACTAAGGAGAAACTTCCTGTCAGTGAGAACAAATAACCAGTGGAACAACCTGCCTCCAGAAGCGGTGAATGCTCCAACACTGGAAGTTTTTAAGAAGAGACTGGACAGCCATTTGTCTGAAGTGGTATAGGGTTCCCTGCCTGAGCAGGGGGTTGGACTAGATGACCTCCAAGGTCCCTTCCAATTCTGTTATTCTGTCCTTCCTTCCATCCTTCCTTCCTTCCCCTTTGTCCTTCCTCTTCTCTCCTCCCTCCCTCCCTCCCTCCCTCCCTCCCTCCCTTCCTTCCTTCCTCTCCCCTCCCCCCCTCCCTCCAACACTGGAAGTTTTTAAGAAGAGACTGGACAGCCATTTGAGTTTCCTGCCTGAGCAGGGGGTCGGACTAGATGACCTCCAAGGTCCCTTCCAACTTAATCAGTATAATAATAATAATATCCTTCCTAGGCTAATATATATTTATTCTTCGTTTCATGCTGGCTGGGGAATTCTGGGAATTGAAGTCTGCACATCTTCAAGCTGCCAAGGTTGAGAAATGCTGAATTTGTGGGTTTCTGCCCCCCTGCTAATGGTGTAACTCAACACAAAGTAGATTCACGAGCTTAACTATAGTGTAATAGAATAACAGAGCTGGAAGGGACTTTGGAGGTCTTCTAGTCCCACCCCCTGTTCAAGCAAGAAACCCTAAAAGCCTTCAGACAAGTGGCTGTCCAGTCTCTTCTTGAAAACTTCCAGTCTTGGAGCATTCACCGCTTCTGGAGGCAGGTTGTTCCACTGGTTAATTGTTCTCACTGTCAGGAAATTTCTCCTTAGTTCCAGGTTGCTTCTCTCCTTGATGAGTTTCTACCCGTTGCTTCTTGTCCTGCCTTCAGATCCTTTGGAGAATAGGTGGACCCCTTAACCCAGTGGTTTTCAACCGTTTTTATGCCGTGACCCCAACCGGTCATAAGTCGAGGACTACTCAACCGGTCGTAAGTCGAGGACTACTCAACTGGTGCAGCACCGTTTGCAGAATGGGACTTTTGGCGGGCTCAGCAGGGCAGAGACAGCCTGGACAATTCCTATTGGCTTTTGAAAGCCAATAGAATTAGACTCTATTCAAGAGAGTCTATTCTATTGGCTTTCAAAAGCCAATAGAATAAAAGGGAGTAGCACAGCTAAGGAAAAGGGGGAAAAAATGGCAGACTGCGTGGTTTGGCGACTCCCGTGAAATGGTCGTTCGACCCCAAATGGGGTCCCCACCCACAGGTGGAGAACCGCTGCCTTAACCCCTTTGTGGCAGCGCCTTAGAACCTCTTAGTCCTTCATTCAAGGACCCCTCATGTCTGAATGCTACCATATACTGAATACTACCTGAATAGAATAGAATAAGAGAGTGGGAAGGGACCTTGGAGGTCATCTAGTCCAACCCCCTGCTCAGGCAGAAAACTCTACACCATTTCGGACAAATGGCTGTCTAGTTTCTTCTTAAAAACTTCCAATTTTGGAGTATCCACAGCTTCTGGAGGCAGGCTGTTCCACTGGTTAATTGTTCTCACTGTCAGGAAGTTTCTCCTTAGTTCCAGGTTGCTTCTCTCCTTGATTAGTTTCCATCCGTTGCTTCTTGTCCTGCCTTCAGGTGCTTTGGAGAAGAGCTTGACTCCCTCTTCTTTGGGGCAACCCAGTGGTGGGATTCTGCCAGTTCGGCAGAACCGGTAGCTAATTTTTTGTTGCCCAGGCCCAGAATAGATTTCTGGAAGCAGCATCCACACAGAGAACTGGTTGTTCACATATTTGAATCCCATCCCTGTGGCACCCCCTGAGATACTGGAAGACTGCTATCATGTCACCCCTCTTCACTAAACAACACATACCCAATTCCAGCAGCCCTTCCTTATATGCTTTAGCCTCCAGTCCCCTGATCATCTTTGTTGCTCTTCTCTGCACTCTTTCCAGAGTCTCAACATCTTTTTTGTACCGTGACTGATGAAACAAATCAGCAGAAAATAAACAACGTCTGCATCTCATCGTCTTTTAAACAGCAGCCAGGTCTGAAATGGATTTCCTATCCTGGATGTTATTCTGTAAAAAAATAAATAAGTAAAGTAAAATCGAAAGAAAGCAGAAGGGGTGGGGTGAGGTGAGGTGCCTCCGGCCAGGCCTTTTTGCATATATTCTTGATCCGTCCCTTGTGCTTCGGATTGTCACCTTTTATTTTTGGCAGGGATATTAAATATTAGCTCAGGAGCTGCGCCAGGAATCCTTAAATTATGTGCAGTATGTTCCCAAGATATTAGCTCTGTGTGGCGACGGGCAAAATTGATTCTCTGCGGTGTTCTCAAATTTGGAGGTGTCGTTGAAGCTGAAAGGAATTCTACCTGTTGGATTTCCACCTGATACATCACTACAGGTTGGCCCCGTTTAGTGACCATTCAAAGCTACAGCAGCACTGAAAAGAGCAACGTATGACGGCTTTTGACACGTAGGACCACCGCAGCATCCCTGTGGTCAGGTGAAAGGCCTTTGCCAATTGACTCAAATTTATGACATGGGATCACAACATTTGTCACCTTCCCAGCCAGCTTATGACAAGCAAAGTCAGCGGGGGAAGCCAGATTTACTTAACGACTGCATGGTTCGCTTAAACCAGTGGTTCTCAACCTGTGGGTCGGGACCCCATTTGGGGTCGAACGACCATTTCACGGGGGTCGCCAAACAACACAGTCCGCCATTTTTTCCCCCCTTTTCCTTAGCTGTGCTACTCCCTTTTATTCTATTGGCTTTTGAAAGCCAATAGAATAGACTCTCTTGAATAGAGTCTAATTCTATTGGCTTTCAAAAGCCAATAGGAATTGTCCAGGCTGTCTCTGCCCTGCTGAGCCCGCCAAAAGTCCCATTCTGCAAACGGGGCTGCACCAGTTGAGTAGTCCTCGACTTACGACCGGTTGGGGGTCGCGGCATTAAAAAGGTTGAGAACCATTGGCTTAAACAATGGCAGTGATTTGCTTAACAACGGTGGCAAGAAAGGTCATAAAATGGGGTGACATTCACTGAACGCTGCCCCAGAGCTTGTCGGTTGAGGGAAATGAGTAGTGAAGAAGTTTGATATCAATCAAACAAACAAACAAAGTGTTGAAAGAAAAATCAGGTCCAGTTCCAAGCCGGGAGTAAGACGCTGGAAATAAAATGGAGGCCGCTTAGGAACGGAGGTCTCTGTTTATTGACGAGCAGAACCAACAACAGCATGTAGTTCTGGGACAGCGGACCAAATGGAGTTGAGAGTGGGTGGTTTTTTATGCGTTCTTTGGGGCTTTGTATTTGAGACGCCTGTTCCTGTGGAATATGCTTTGACCTGTGCCCTTTTGGTATATTCTAATTATGGTTGCCTGACTCCCATTGTGGCTGGGAGGTCCTGTCCTGTCCTTGGAGCTGGGTGGGGGGATGTGAATCCTTAATCCCATCAGTTGTGGTGTGTGTGTGTGTGTGTGTGAAGATGTTTTGCTTATGAATAAGATGGCCCCAGTCTTTCTGAATGCATCACCAAATCTCCATTTCTAAAGACTGGCCTCTGATTTCTTAGTTTGAAGCTGTTCGCCCCCCCTATTGCACAGGGACTGGGGTTGCTTTCTGCCTTTGTTAAGATTTTTCTCCATTTCTCCTATAAGGGAAATATTCTGCCTTTTAAAAAAAAAATTCCCCAAAATATTTCATTCTCTGGAAGGGCGGTGGTGTTGCTGACTCCCTACAAAACAGACAAACAAACAAACAAATGAATAAATAACAACGGTCTTGCTTAGCGAAGTATTATTACCGCTTTATAAAACCCTAGTAAGGCCACACCTGGATTACTGCAGCCAATTTTGGTCACCCTATCACAAAAAAGATGTTGAGAGTTTGAAAAAAGTTCAGAGAAGAGCAACTAAGGTGATCCAAGGCCTGGAGACTAACATAGAAGAACGGCTGCGGGACTTGGGTTTGGCTAGTCTAAGAAAAGAAGAAATAGGGGAGACATGATAGCAGTATTCTAGTATTTGAGGGGCTGCCACAAAAAAAGAAGAGGGGGTCACGTGAAGTATTAATACCACTTGACAATGCCTTGGTAAGGCCACACTTGGAATCCTGCATCCAGTTTTGGTCACCACGATGTAAAAGAGAGTACAGAGAAGAGCAACAAAGATGATCAGGGGGCTGGAGGCTAAAACATATAAGGAATGGTTGCTGGAACTGGGTATGTCTAATATCTGAGGGGCTGCCACAAACAAGAGGAGGGGGTCACATGATTCTCCAAAGCACCAGAGGGAAGGACGAGAAACAATGGTTGGACGCTGATCAAGGAGAAAAGCAACCTGGTATTAAGGAGAAACTTCCTGACAGTGAGGACAATCAACCAGTGGAACAGCTTGCCACCAGAGGGGCGCTCCATCACTGGAGATCTTTAAGATGAGACTGGACAATCACCTGTCTGAGATGGTGTAGGTTCTCCTGCTTGAGCAGGCGGCTGGACTAGAAGACCTCCAAGGTCCCTTCCAGCTCTATTCTATTCTAACAGAAGTGTCCATAAGTTGAGGACTATCTGCATTAGGTGTACAGGTCAGAGATGGAGGAAAACATGCACTGCACATCCACTGCAGGCCAACAGAGTTTGAAGGCATCAACTATCACCTCTGTCTTGACTCTGGGTGGGTAATCTTTCCATGATTCTTCTCTCTCTCTGTCTCTCTGGATTAGTTGGAAATAGTTTCAAAATGGCTCCTTCTGCCTCGCTTTCCTTTCCAAGCCTGTCATAACCTGCCTTCCTTGGACCGGAGACGAATTAGGTCATTCTGAAGATGAAGCTGCCCCCTTGTAAATTTGCTAACCTAAAATTGGAACTGCCTGTGTGGGCTGCGCAGAAAGACAACATTCAAAAAAAACAAAAACAAAAACAAAAACACAGCTAGGTTCAGCCCAGGGGATTGAGAAGCTGAGATAACAAAGTTGGTTGGCTTGGGAGAGAAGGCTGAGAGAGTGTCCAAAAGATTGCATACACACAATAGCATTGGGCATTGCCAAGAAAACAAAAGAATGGAAGGGTGATCGTGATCGCTGATGGTTTCATTTGAGGGTCTAACATCAAAGATGGTATGATTCGTTATACCGAAGGAAGATGGATGCAAACTTCTGGTAGATGGTCAGAAAAAAAGGAGTATAGAATAGAATAGAATAGAATAGAATAGAATAGAATAGAATAGAATAGAATAGAATAGAATAGAATAGAATAGAATAGAAAATATGGAATAGAATAGAATAGAATTACAGAATAGAATAGAATTACAGAATAGAATAGAATAGAATTACAGAATAGAATAGAATAGAATTACAGAATAGAATAGAATAGAATAGAATAGAATAGAATTACAGAATAGAATAGAATTACAAAATAGAATAGAATTACAGAATAGAATTACAGAATAGAATAGAATAGAATTACAGAATAGAATAGAATAGAATTACAGAATAGAATAGAATTACAGAATAGAATAGAATAGAATTACAGAATAGAATAGAATTACAAAATAGAATAGAATTACAGAATAGAATTACAGAATAGAATTACAGAATAGAATAGAATAGAATTACAGAATAGAATAGAATTACAGAATAGAATTACATAATAGAATAGAATAGAATTACAGAATAGAATAGAATAGAATTACAGAATAGAATAGAATAGAATTACAGAATAGAATTAAAGAATAGAATAGAATAGAATAGAACAGAATAGAACTGAAAGGGACCTTGGAGGTCTTCTAGTCCAGCTCCCTGCTCAAGCAGGAGAACCTATACCAGGGGTAGGCAACCTTGGCTCTTTTATGACTCATGGACTTCAACTCCCAGAATTCCTGGGCCACCATGGCTCTCCCTTTCCCCTCAGCATGGCTGGCTCAGAAATTCTGGGAGTTGAAGTCCATGAATCATAAAAGAGCCAAGGTTGCCTACCCCTGACCTATACTATCTCAGACAAGTAACTGTCCAGTCTCTTTTTAAAAGCCTCCAGTGATGGAGCACCCACGATTTCTGGTGGCCAGCTATTCCACTGGTTAGTTGTCCTCACTGTCAGGAAGTTTCTCCTTAATTCCAGGTTGCTTCTCTCCTTGATCAGTTTCCAACCATTGTTTCTCATCCTTCCCTCTGGTGCTTTGGAGAATAATTTGACCCCCTCCTCTTCTTTGTGGCAGCCCCTCAGATACTAGATATACCCAATTCCAGCAACCGTTCCTTATATGTTTTAGCCTCCAGTCCCCTGATCCTCTTTGTGGCTCTTCTCTGCACAATTTCTAGAATCTCAACATCTTTTTTACATCGTGGTGACCAAACCTGGATGCAGGATTCCAAGCGTGGCCTTACCAAGGCATTGTAAAGTGGTATTAATACTTCATGTGATCTTGATTCTATCCCTCTGTTAATGCAGCCTAGCACTGTGTTGGCCTTTTTGGCAGCTGCAGCACACGGCTGGCTCCTATTTAAGTGATTGTTCACTAGGACTCTGAGATCCCTCTCACAGTTACAACTATTGAGCCAGGTACCACCCATACTATACCTGCGCATTTGGTTTTTCTTGCCTAAATGTAGAACCTTGCTTTTTTCACCACTGAATTTTATTTTGTTAGATAGCAGTGACTCCCTTAACAAATGTGATAGGTCGTAAAATGGGGGCAAAACTCACTTTAACGACATTCTTAGCCACATTGGACTACCTCTATTTCAAGTTTGTTTGGATTTCAGAAGAAACTCATTTTGAATGTGGAACACTTCTGGGAGGGGCCACAAAACACTTCTGAATTCAAAATAGCTGTCCTGTGCTCAAAAATGGGACATTACAAGTTTAAAACACATTTTTTGGGGCTTGTCCTCCTAACCAGTGATTGATAGACATTCCTTATTCTGGCAAGTGAACGAGGTGATAAGAAGTCTTTTAACAGTTTACTCTTTTTTTTTTTTCTGATAGATTAGGAAAAAATAGGTTAGGCAAGACAGCTTAGATAACACAGTAAATCAAACAGATGTGAGATATTAGAAGTATTGGTCTACCACTATACACACAAGCGGGACAGCGGCAGAGTGTAAGGAGAGAGCAGATAAGGAAGTATTTTTAGATCCAAGTAGCACATATTCTGCCCTGAACAAAAGTCTGTCGGAGAAACTTCCAAATCTATCGTTCTTGGCTGACCCAGAGATTTACAATAATACATTGCTGGAAGCTTTTAACAAAAGACTGGACAGCCACTGGGGCAAAATGGGGATGTCAACGCTGCTAACATTGGATGTTTTTGCATTGACAACAGATGGAAATGTAGCCATCTTTTTCCCTTTTGGTTTTAGATTTATATGATGCTGGGGGGGGGAGATGTGAAGGAGAGTCTAGCTCAGTGGTTCTCAACCTTTTTAATGCTGCGACCCCCCAACCGGTCGTAATTCGAGGACTACCCAACCGGTCGTAAGTCGAGGACTACCCAACCGGTTGTAAGTCGAGGACTACCCAACCGGTTGTAAGTCGAGGACTTTCCCTGCCCGGGAGTGCTGCGCATGTGTGGGGATGCCCCCTGCGCCGGCCGAGGCGTAGCTGGCAAGCAGCAGAGATGGCGCAGGCCGACCACCGGCTGGGCCACCAGCTGGCCCAGCCCAAGGGAGGTAAGGCACCCGCTGGGCACCATGCACACCAGCAACCCTCTCTGCGCCCGCCGGCCTCCCACTTCCCACCCCTGGCCCTCTTACATTTTTAGTAGTTGCTCAGCAGGGATGGGTGGAAACTTCCAGACAGCTCGCCTTCGCTGCAGACAACTTGCAGCACCGTTTGCAGAATGGGACTTTTGGCGGGCTCAGCAGGGCAGAGACAGCCTGGACAATTCCTATTGGCTTTGGAAAGCCAATAGAATTAGACTCTATTCAAGAGAGTCTATTCTATTGGCTTTCCAAAGCCAATAGAATAAAAGGGAGTAGCACAGCTAAGGAAAAGGGGGAAAAAATGGCGGACTGCGTTGTTTGGCGACCCCCGTGAAATGGTCATTCGACCCCAAAGGGGGTCGTGACCCATAGGTTGAGAACCGCTGGTGTAGCTAGACATAACAACATTAAACTTAGTGTGAGAATCAAGGTTATTGAGCCGAATTGGCGGGCTGGAGAACTGGAGAGGAAGCCTGTGTTTCAGGCTAATTGGGGAATGTGATTTATGACTGTTAATTGAAGGAGGGAACTGTGTTTCCAAATTGTGCTTCCAAATTGGTTTGTGCGCCCGCATGCAAACAGGACCTTGCGCATGGCGTGGCACTAGCAGCCCTGTTCACGCATGCAGCCCCATTCACACAGACGCAAATGGGCCACTCATACCCGCCTGGCGCTAGCAGCCCCGTTCACGCCCACACGCATATGCGAACGGGGCCGTGGACGCTAGCGTGAGTTGGGGGGAACGTGCTCCCACATGTGTGGGATGCAGGCAGTATACAAAACCATGCCCCCTCCAGAAAAACCTCTGCTGTAAGACTGGGGTCCCCAACTCCCGGTTTGTGGACCAGTACCGGGCCACAACATGCTAGCAACCAGTCCACACAAACAAGCAAAGCCCCATCTGTGGGATGCAGGCAGCACACAAAACCATGCACCCTCCGGAAAAACCTCTCTCCAAGTAACCGGTCCCTGGTCCCTGGGGATCTCTGCTGTAAGTCTTTGCTAAATACCCGGTCCAGGTTTTTCGCTCCTCTCTGAGAAACGAACAATGACACTAAATTAGAGATCCTTGCAACCATGCGACCTGGCGCGCAACTTCTAAGTAGGGCAGGCAGAGGAAATTGGACAAGAGCGCCTGAGCTTTTAGTGAAGTTGGTGCTGCTAATTGGAGAGATGGGGGCCTTATCCAATGAAATTCCCCCGGTGAAAAGCAAAGGAAGCGTTGCCAGAATTGGGCTGTCATGCACCGCGATTGTTTCGTCCAGGAGATGATCAGGAGGGACATGACTTTGCAAGTTTTCGGGAAGAAGTAAAAGGGCTGTGTCAAAACCCATCGGGCTGCAGGATGATTATAAATGTGGTGGCAGGTCCAGAATGACTCATTAGGGAAGGGGAAGGAAGGAAGGAAGGAAGAGAAAGAGAGAGAGAGAGAGAGAGAGAGAGAGAGAGAGAGAGAGAGAGAGAGAGAGGAAGAGGAAGGAAAGAAGAAGAAAGAAAAAGAAAGAAAGAAAGAAAGAAAGAAAGAAAGAAAGAAAGAAAGAAAGAAAGAAAGAAAGAAAGAAAGAAAGAAAGAAAGAAAGTTGGGAGAGAAAGAAACAAAGAAGATGGGAGAGAAAGAAAGAAAGAAAGAAAAGAGATGGGAGGGAAAGAGGAAGGAAGGAAGAGGAAGAAAGAAGAAAGAAAGAAAAAAGAAAGAAAAGAGATGGGAGGGGAAAGAGGAAGGAAGGAAGAGGAAGAAAGAAGAAAGAAAAAAAAGAAAGAAAAGAGATGGAGGGAAAGAGAAGAAGGAAGGAAGGAAGGAAGAGGAAGGAAGAAGAAAGAAAGAAAAGGAAGGAAGGAAGGAAGAGGAAAGAAGGAAAGAAGAGGAAGGAAGAAGAAAGAAAGAAAAGAAAGGAAGGAAGGAAGAGGAAAGAAGGAAGGAAGAAGAAAGGAAAGAAAGAAAGAAAGAAAGAGGGAAGGAGGAAGGGAAGGAAGGAAGGAAGGAAGGAAGGAAGGAATATTTTAAGCTAGAGAAATTAAATATCCCCCTTCAAACATAGTTGTTTTTTTTCCCCCAATGGCTCCTCTCTCACTTTCAGGAGTTCTCCACTTCCGTCCAACCAGAATTCCATGATTTTCTCCTTTCTCTTGACCCTTTCACTCGCCTTTTACACAGGGGCTTTGGGAGTTGAATCCCATTCATTTTCTTCATATCACCAAATCACAGCAATGTTTTTTCATCCTGGTCACTCATATCCATCCGTCCTTCCGTCTACCCATTCATCCAACCATCCATCCATCATCCATCCATGCATCGATGCATCCCTCTTCCTTCCTTCCTTCCTTCCTTCCTTCCTTCCTTCCTTCCTTCCTTCCTTCCTTCCTTCCTTCCTTCCTTCCTTCCTTCCTTCCTGCCTTCCATCAATCCATCTCTCCATCTCTCCATCTCTCCATCCATCCATCCATCTCTCCATCCATCCATCCACCCCTCTACTCATCCATCTATGCATTCATGCATGCATCCACCCAACCACCCATCTTCCTTCCTTCCTTCCTTCCTTCCTTCCTTCCTTCCTTCCTTCCTTCCTTCCTTCCTTCCTTCCTTCCTTCCTTCCTTCCTTCCTTCCTTCCTTCCATCCATCAATCCATCTCTCTATCCATCCATCTCTCCATCCATCCATCCATCCATCCATCCACCCCTCTACCGATCCATCCACCATCCATGTATGCATTCATGCATGCATGCATGCATCCACCCAACCACCCATCTTCCTTCCTTCCTTCCTTCCTTCCTTCCTTCCTTCCTTCCTTCCTTCCTTCCTTCCTTCCTTCCTTCCTTCCTTCCTTCCTTCCTTCCTTCCTTCCTTCCTCCCTCCCTCCCTCCCATCCATCTCTTCATCCATCCATCTATCTACCCATCCATCCATGCACCATCCATCCATGCACCCATTATCCATTATCCATCCATGCATCCACACACCTACCAACCCATCAATCCTCCTTCCTCCTTTCCTCCCTTCGTTCCTTCCATCAAATGGAATCTGATTTCTTCACGGGAGGGAGTTTCAAATTCCTTCACCTGTGACTTGTTTCGATGCTGTACTTCACGGTGATTTTCCGCTTTACTGATCAACTACGTTCCTCAAATTGGAAAAAGAAAGAAAATAAATATTGGGAGGGTGCATTGATGGGCTGGGTCATGATTTAAAAAAAAAACCAACAACCTAGACTGGTCAATTGTTTATTGATTTGTCTTATGAAACTGTTCCTGTGGCTGCCCATCTTACTACTACGGTAGAACTCTGGGTGGCTGACAGTGAATTACACCCAACAACATGGCACAGCAACGTAAATGAATTAAACGAGGAATTATAGCAACAATCGGTATATGTACTAGAATAGAATAGAGCTGGAAGGGACCTTGGAGGTCTTCTAGACCAGGCCCCTGCTCAAGCAGGAGAACCTAGACCATCTCAGACAAGTGACTGTCTAGCCTCTTCTTAAAAACCTCCAGTGATGGAGCACCCACGATTTCTGGTGGCAAGCTGTTCCACTGGTTAATTGTCCTCACTGTCAGGAGGTTTCTCCTTAATTCCAGGTTGCTTCTCTCTTTGGTCAGTTTCCAACCATTGTTTCTCGTCCTTTCCTCTGGTGCTGTGGAGAATAACGTGACCCCCTTTTTTGTGTCAGCCCCTCAAATACTGGAATACAGCTATTGTGTCTCCCCTATTTCTTCTTTTCTTTAGACTAGCCAAATCCAAGACCTGCAGCCGTTCTTCGTATGTTTTGGCCTCCAGGCCTTGGATCATCTTAGTTGCTCTTCTCTGAATTTTTTTCCAAACTCTCAACATCTTTTTTGTGATAGGGTGACCAAAATTGGCCGCATATTCCCGGTGTGGCCTCACTAGGGTTTTATAAGGCGGTACTAATACCTCACGTGATCTTGATTCTATGCCTCTGTTTATGCAACCCAGGATTGTGTTAGCTTTTATGATGTGCCAGAGATCCTTCCACTTTGAAGTCAACACAGGCAGTCCTGGACTTTTGACCACAAGTGAGGCTAAAATTTCTGTCGCTAAGTCAGACCTTTGTTCGGCGAGTTTTGCTCCGCTTTACGTCCTTTCTTGCCACAGTTGTTGAGTTAATCACTGCAGCTGTTAGGTTAGCAACCCAGTCGTTAAGTGAAGCTGGCTTCCTCCGTCGACTATGCTTGTCAGAAGGTCGCAAAAGGGGATCGCGTGACACCCCCCCGGGACGCTGCAACCATCATAAATACTAGTCGGTTGCCAAGCGTCTGAATTTTGATCACGTGACCGTGGGGATGGCTGCAACAGTCGTAAGTGTGAAAAATGGTCCTAAGTCACTTTTTCCCAGTGCTGTTGTCACTTCAAAAGGTCACTAAATGAATTGTGGTCCTCGACTTACAACAACCACCAGATAAGGCAGTGATGGCGAACCTTTTAGAGACCGAGTGCCCAAACTGCAACCCAAAACCCATTTATGCATCATCGGGTGTCAGATGGGTGTGGCCCATTGGGTGGGCATGGCCAATTAGGGGTGTGGCCCATTGGGTGGACGTGGCTGTGGTGGTAACAGCAGACTGGTGGGACTAAAAAGTTCAATCAATCAATTCCAACTTTGCAAGATCTCCCCCCCCCCCCGCAAGAAGTTGAAATTGATTGATTGATTGAATCTTTTTTTTTTTGCACAGGGCAGCAGAGGCCTAAAGCGAAAAGGTTTTATAAAACCCAGCTGAAGGCCTAGGACTGGGGCGATGGTGCCCGTGCCCACAAAGAGGGCTCTGAGTGCCGCCTCTGGCACCCGTGCCATAGGTTCGCTACCACTGAGATAAGGCAACGAACAGGGTCCTCGGGGCCTGAGTGCTTGAGAGAACTATCAAGGTTTTAGCACCTTCTTAAAGGCCAACAGGATTGGGGGTGGCCTGCTTGGGTTGAGTACATGCAAAACCTTCACCCCCCCATGTAACAACAACAACAATAATAATAATGATAAAGGTGGAAAGGACCTTGGAGGTCATCTAGTCCAACCCCCTGCTCAGGCAGGAAGCCCTATACCATTTCAGACAAATGGCTGTCCAGTCTCTTCTTAAAGACTTCCAGTGTTGGAGCATTCACCGCTTCTGGAGGCAGGTTGTTCCACTGGTTAATTGTTCTCACTGTCAGGAAGTTTCTCCTTAGTTCCAGGTTGCTTCTCTCCTTGATGAGTTTCCATCCGTTGCTTCTTGTCCTGCCTTCAGGCGCTTTGGAGAATAGCTTGACTCCCTCTTCTTTGGGGCAGCCCCTGAGATACTGGAAGACTGCTCTCCTGTCCACCCTCGTCCTTCTCTGAGTTAAACTAGGCGTACCCAGCTATTAGTCTGTATCAGCAATGCAGGATGGATCACATGTCTCACTTATAATAAGGGAACTTCCAATGTTCCAGCATAGTTTGCCTATAGGCCATCTAAAGGAGTAGAGCTGATACTTCTTTGTATGAAATATTGAAGAACGTGTTGTATTTTGTATTATCATGGCATTAGAAAAAAAAAAGTAATAGCGCTTTAGAGACCAACATTGCAATAATCCAGGGGTGACAGGATAGCAGCGTTCCAATATCTCAGGGGTTACCCCAAAGAAGAGGGAGTCAAGCTGTTCTCCAAAGCGCCTACAGGCAGGACAAGAAGCAACGGATGGAAACTAACCAAGGAGAGAAGCAACCTGGAACTAAGGAGAAACTTCCTGACCTTTAGAACAATTAACCTGTGGAACAACCTGCCTCCAGAAGTTGTGAACGTTCCAACACTGGAAGTTTTTAAGAAGAGATTGGACAACCACTTGTTTGAAATGGTATAGGGTTTCATGCCTGAGCAGGAGGTTGGACTAGATGACCTCCAAGGTCCCTTCCAACATTATTATTATTATTATTTATTATTATTATTATTAATGATTGATCATCGCACAGTCAGCCAGATGTTCAGACTGGATTTGGCATTTTGTCTACCTGTCGAGTCCTTCCCAAGGATCTGGGATAGGCAGATGTGGATGTTTGATGGTATTACAGATATTGTCGCAAGATGGAAACAGTTCCTAGTAAGGCTGCCTTTTGCAATTGACTAATGGCAAATTTGTCAATGCCGATGATGGTGTTCAAGTGGTGCTCCAGTTGTTTTGGGATTGCACCCAAAGCGCCTATTACTATTGATACTACCCTTGCTTGCCTTTGCCACAGTCTTTCTATTTCTATTTGTAGGTCTTTGTATTTTGTTATCTTTTCCAGTTCTTTCTTGTCTATTCTGCTGTCTCCAGGCACTGCCACGTCCACTATCCAGACTTTTTTGTCTTTCTTATTGACAATTGTTAAGTACGGGGTGTTATGTTACAGGTCCTTGTCTGTTTGAATTCTGTTTGAATTATTATTATTATTATTATTATTATTATTATTATTATTATTATTATTATCATTATCATCATTATTCCCCCCCACAGGTTACAATGTTACAAAGTTACAAAGTTGAACTTCCCACCCCAGTAATATGTCATAAATCACATTCCCCAATTAACTACTTGAGCTGGCTTTCTAATGGAAGCTTTATCCCGCCAAAATGCAATCAGCAATGACCTTGGTTCCCACAGAACAATTTATTGTTTTGACTAAGCTAAAAAACACTCATCCCCCCTCCCAATTCTGTGGCAATGGAAAAACAAAAAGAAAATAACTTCGGCCAAATTCATTTGTAGAGTTGACACCTTACAGCCCTTACGGAGGAGGTGATGTTTTTCGTTCCTTATTTCTTTAGCTGTAGCAAGAGTGTTCCTCTTAGTAGTAGGAGCAGTAGTTACTACATAGATTGACAGCTGAGGGGCTTTAGGCCAGCACAGGTCCCTCAAATTCTCTTCCCAAGTGAGCCAGGCGACTGGTGATCGCCAGCAGAGCAAATGCAGATTATATATCTCTTCCTCTTAGTAGTAGGAGCAGTAGTTACTCCATAGATTGGCAGCTGAGGGGCTTTAAGCCAGTGCAAGTCCCTCAAATTCTCTTCCCAAGTGAGCCAAGTGGCTGGTGATCACCAGCAGAGCAAATGCAGATTATATATGTCGCTTCCTTTTAGTAGTAGTAGTTGTTCTATAGATTGGCAGCTGATGGGCTTTAGGCCAGTGCAAGTCCCACAAATTCTCTTCCCGAGTGAGCTAGGCGGCTGGTGATTGCCAGCAGAGCAAATGCAGATTATATATCGCTTCCTGACACCCCCCCTCCTTCCCCCTGCTAAGCACCAGGCACACATGGTGAGTTGTTCCTAGAGGCATTACTAGCTAAACTTTCAGAGAGAAGGACTCTTGTCATCTATCGAGTTAATTATGAGCTTGCCGATGAGTGTCAGAAGAGGCTCGGTTGTGCTAATGAGTTTGCCGTGTGCCGCCTGCAGGGATTGGGGAGTTGCCAGCAGCTGTGCAGATCTTCTCCAGAAAAATCCCACGCTGGCAGAAAACTGAAGAGCTTCCATAGGAAGTGAACGCTGACCGATATCTCTTTGTAAGTCCTTGGCTTACAACCGTTTGTAAGAAGGCACATCGTCAGTTGACTTGTCTGCATTTTTCATATAGTGACCATGTGAAATTACAATGGCACTGGGGGGAAAAGGGGCCCCTATTCACACTTACGGCCATTGCAGCATCCCCAAGGATCAGGGGATCAACATCTGGATGCTTGGCAACTGACATGTACTTATGATGGTTGCAGAGGCTCGGGGTCATGGGATCCCCTTTTTGCGACCGTCTGACCTTCAATCAATGGGGGAGACAGATTCATTTAACAACCAATTTATCAACACAAACAATTACAGGATTCACTTAACAACTATGGTGAGAAAGGACGTAAAATTAGGCCAAGCTCACTTAACAAGGGTCTCACTTAACCACAGAAAGTTTGGGCTCCATTGTGCCCGTAAGGCGAGGACTACTTCCATAGTATATAAGTGCGATTTGCATATATAGGCATACCTGTTAGGGAGGAAATTATGAATGAAAATGGATTTTTTAAAAAATAAATATCAGTTTTTAAAAACGTATAGGCTTTATTAGCTGGCACAGTACTGACCTTGCTGGAACCAGATCTACATGTTTGAAGGACCAACCAAACAATCTCTTCTTCTTCTTCTTCTTCTTCTTCTTCTTCTTCTTCTTCTTCTTCTTCTTCTTCTTCTTCTTCTTCTTCTTCTTCTTCTTCTTCTTCTTTATTTATTTATTTATTTATGAGACTTATATACCGCTTTAAGTGCAAGCACTCTCTAAGCGGTGTACACCAGTAAGCAATGTATATATATATTTACATTGCCCCCAACAATCTGGGTCCTCATTTTACCTACCCCGGAAGGATGGAAGGCTGAGTCAACCTTGAGCCGGTGAGATTTGAACCGCTGACCTGCTGAACAGTCAGCTAAAGTGGCCTGCAGTACTGCACTCTAACTGCTGCGCCACCTCGGCTCTTCTTCTTCTTCTTCTTCTTCTTCTTCTTCTTCTTCTTCTTCTTCTTCTTCTTCTTCTTCTTCTTCTTCTTCTTCTTCTTCTTCTTCTTCTTCTTCTCCTCCTCCTCCTCCTCCTCCTCCTCCTCCTCCTCCTCCTCCTCCTCCTCCTCCTCCTCCTCTTCTTCTTCTTCTTCTTCTTCTTCTTCTTCTTCTTCTTCTTCTTCTTCTTCTTCTTCTTCTTCTTCTTCTTCTTCTTCTTCTTCTCCTCTTCCTCCTTCTCCAACTCCTCCTCCTCCTCCT
This sequence comes from Crotalus adamanteus, assembly GCA_039797435.1. Lineage (NCBI taxonomy): Eukaryota > Metazoa > Chordata > Lepidosauria > Squamata > Viperidae > Crotalus > Crotalus adamanteus. The sequence goes on along the minus strand of CM077919.1, from coordinate 283,338,662 downwards.
CCTCACCCTCCTCCTCCTGACGGTTTTGTAGTCCAACCCCTTGCTCAAGCAGGAGACCCTATGTCAATGATGGCAAAACCTTTTAGAGACCGAGTGCCCAAAAAACGCCCCCCTGCCTGCCCTGCCCCCCTGCCCCGCCCCCCTGCCACGCCCACCCTCAGGGATATGCACCGCCTCCATGGCCCACAGCAGATAACCAAGGCAGCCCTGCAGCACCATGGCAGCCACGCCCTCTGCCCACACGCCGCAGCATCATCTGCACACTATGGGGTGTGAGAGTGGAGTTGTGTCCCTGCTGCCTGGCTGCCACGTCCTTGGCTGCGCTGCTCCATGTGGGCCGCACCCGGGGATGATTCTCCTCCAGGGAGGCTGCTGGTGAGGAGGGGGCCACGGGGACGGGGGGAGCGGGGCTGGGGCGACGGCATGCATGCCCACAGAGAGGGCTCTGAGTGCTGCCTCTGACACCCGTGCCATAGGTTCGCCACCACGGCCCTATATCATTTCACACAAGTGGCTGTCCAGTCTTTTCGTTAGACCAGTGGTTCTCAACCTTTTTAATGCCGCGACCCCCCAACCGGTCGTAAGTCGAGGACTACTCAACCGGTCGTAAGTCGACGACTACTCAACTGGTGCAGCACCGTTTGCAGAATGGGACTTTTGGCGGGCTCAGCAGGGCAGAGACAGCCTGGACAATTCCTATTGGCTTTTGAAAGCCAATCGAATTAGACTCTATTGAAGAGAGTTTATTCTATTGGCTTTCAAAAGCCAATAGAATAAAAGGGAGTAGCACAGCTAAGGAAAAGGGGAAAAAATGGCGAACAGCCTTGTTTGGCGACCCCCGTGAAATGGTCGTTCGACCGCAAATGGGGTCCCGACCCACAGGTTGAGAACCACTGGGTTAGAACCTCCAGTGATGCAACAGCCACAACTTCTTAAGGTGAGCACTTCCACCGAGTGATGGTTTCCACTGTCAGGAAATGTCTTCTTCATTCCAGGTTGCTTCTCTCCTTGATTAGTTTTCATCCGTTGTGTCTTGTCTTGCCTTCTGGTACTTTGGAAAATAATTTGCCCCCCTTCCTTCCTTCTTTGTGGCAGCCCCTCAAATACTGGAACTTTGCTACCAGGTCCCCCCATAGTTCTCTTTTTTTTTTCTCTAGACTAACCAGACCTCAGTCCTTTCTTCGTATGTTTTGTATGTCTCCAGGCCTTTAATCATTATAGTTGCTCTTCTCTGCACTTTTTCCAAAGCCCCCAGATCTTTTTTATAATATGGGGATCAAAACGTCTTCTTTTCCTTCGCTCTTCCTTCTTCTCCTTCTTCTCTTTACTTTTTTTTTTAACCCAAATTCTCCATTGTACTCTCCAGTCTGAAAAAGTTGATTCTCTGTCCCTGCCCACGGACCTTTGGAAGGGCTAATGGGTTACACCCTTTCCCTGCCCTATCCTGCTTCCGAGAAGCTCAAAACCCGCAGAATCCTGAAGGCTGACCATTATGGAAATCCAAGTATCCTCTTAATAATAATAATAATAAAGTTGGAAGGGACCTTGGAGGTCATTGAGTGCAACCCCCTGCTCAGGCAGGAAACCCTACACCATTTCGGACAAATGGTTGTCCAGTCTCTTCTTAAAAACCTCCAGCGTTGGAGCATTCACCGCTTCTGGAGGCAGGTGGTTCCACTGGTTAATTGTTCTCACTGTCAGGAAGTTTCTCCTTAGTTCCAGGTTGCTTCTCTCCTTGGTTAGTTTCCATCCGTTGCTTCTTGTCCTCCCTTCAGGTGCTTTGGAGAACAGCTTGACTCCCTCTTCTTTGGGGCAGCCCCTGAGATATTGGAACACTGCTATCCTGTCCCCCCTCGTCCTTCTCTTCATTAAACTAGACATAACCAATTCCAGCAACCGTTCCTTATATGTTTTAGCCTCCAGTCCCCTAATCATCTTTGTTGCTCTAAAGTAGATCACAATCTACTACTTGACAAGATAGAAAAATGTGGGGTAGACAGAACCACCACCAGATGGATCCGTAGCTGGCTGACCGGCCGTACTCAGCGAGTGGTCCTCAATGGAACTGCATCTATATGGAGGGAAGTGTGTAGTGGGGTGCCCCAGGGCTCTGTTCTGGGCCCAGTACTCTTCAACATCTTCATCAACGATTTGGATGAAGGGATAGATGGGGAACTCATCAAATTTGCAGATGACACCAAGCCTGCAGGAATAGCCAACACTCCAGAAGACAGGCTTCAGATACAGAAGGATCTGGACAGACTTGAACACTGGGCACTAACTAACAAAATGAAATTCAATGGTGAAAAAAGCAAGGTTCTACATTTAGGCAAGAAAAACCAAATGCACAAGTACAGCATAGGTGGCACCATGCTCAATAGTAGTAACTGTGAGAGGGACCTCGGAGTCCTAGTAGACAATCACTTAAATATGAGCCAGCAGTGTGCGGCAGCTGCCAAAAAGGCCAACACAGTGCTAGGCTGCATTAACAGAGGGATAGAATCAAGATCACGTGAAGTATTAATACCACTCTTCAATGCCTTGGTAAGGCCACACTTGGAATACTGCAACCAGTTTTGGTCACCACGATGTAAAAAAGATGTTGAGACTCTAGAAAGAGTACAGAGAAGAGCAACAAAGATGATTAGGGGACTGGAGGCTAAAACATATAAGGAACGGCTGCTAGAATTGGGTATGTCTAGTTTAAGGAAGAGAAGGACAAGGGGGGACATGATAGCAGTATTCCAATATCTCAGGGGCTGCCATAAAGAAGAGGGAATTAAGCTATTTTCCAAAGCACCTGAAGGCAGGACAAGAAGCAACGGGTGGAAACTAATCAAGGAGAGAAGCAACCTAGAACTAAGGAGAAACTTCCTGACAGTGAGAACAATTAATCAGTGGAACAACCTGCCTCCAGAAGCAGTAAATGCTCCAACACTGGAAGTTTTTAAGAAGAGACTGGAAAGCCATTTGTCCGAAATGGTGTAGGGTTTCCTGCCCGAGCAGGGGGTTGGACTAGATGACCTCCAAGGTCCCTTCCAACTTTACTACTATTACTAGTACATGTTGGCATCTCCTTGAATCTATTCTCTGCACTCTTTCTAGAGTCCCAACACCTTTTTTACATCGTGGTGACCAAAACTGGATGCAGTATTCCAAGGGTGGCCTTACCAAGGCCTTGTAAAGTGATATTAATACTTCACGTGATCTTGATTCTATCCCTCTGTTAATGCAGCCCAGCACTGTGTTGGCTTTTCCCGGAGGACACATGTAATGGTGCGCTGGGGGGATATAACTGTAGTCATTTTTACGGCCAGCAGGATATCTCCTCGGCTGCCTTGCTAATCTCAAATGTCAAGGATGCTTCCCAATCACCCACTCAAGAGACTGGTGGAGAATGATAGGTTATAAATCATGCAGTCCATAAATCACAGAATTGTGGAGTGGGAAGGGACCCCCAGGATCATCTCATCCAGCCTCTGCAAGTGGTGAGGAATTCAATTCAGGGTTTGCCCTCTTGTTCAAAATCAGCCCATGCTTTATCTTTTTCACCTTGCATTTTTTTTAAAAAAACATTTATTTATTAAACAAACGTAGATAGCCACTCAGTTCGTACATAGGGGACTCTGGGCAGCTTATAAAATTAAAAAAAAAAAGAAATGAAAAATCCACAATTTTGGTCACTGTATCACAAAAAAGATATTGAGTTTCAAAAAAAAAAAAAATTCAAAGAAGAGCAACTAAGATGATCCAAGGCCTGGAGACTAAAACAGACAAAGAACGGCTGCAGGACTTGGGTTTGGCTAGTCTAAAGGAAAGAAGAAACAGGGGAGACATGATAGCTGCGTTCCAGTATTTGAGGGGCTGCCACAAAGATTCTATTCTATTCTATTCTATTCTATTCTATTCTATTCTATTCTATTCTATTCTATTCTATTCCATTCCATTCCATTCCATTCCATTCCATTCCATATTTTCTATTCTATTCTATTCTATTCTATTCTATTCTATTCTATTCTATTCTATTCTATTCTATTCCATTCCATTCCATTCCATTCCATTCCATTCCATATTTTCTATTCTATTCTATTCCATTCCATTCCATTCCATATTTTCTATTCTATTCTATTCTATTCTATTCTATTCTATTCTATTCTATTCTATTCTATTCTATTCTATTCTATACTATTCTATTCCATTCCATTCCATTCCATTCCATTCCATTCCATTCCATTCCATTCCATATTTTCTATTCTATTCTATTCTATTCCATTCCATTCCATATTTTCTATTCTATTCTATTCCATTCTATTCCATTCCATTCCTTTCCATTCTATTCCATATTTTCTATTCTATTCTATTCTATTCTATTCTATTCTATTCTATTCTATTCTATTCTATTCTATTCTATTCTATTCTATTCCATTCCATTCCATTCCATTCCATTCCATATTTTCTATTCTATTCTATTCTATTCTATTCTATTCTATTCTATTCTATTCTATTCTATTCTATTCTATTCTATTCTATTCTATTCCATTCCATTCCACTCCATTCCATATTTTCTATTCTATTCTATTCTATTCTATTCTATTCTATTCTATTCTATTCTATTCTATTCTATTCTATTCTATTCTATTCTATTCCATTCCATTCCATTCCATATTTTCTATTCTATTCTATTCTATTCTATTCTATTCTATTCTATTCTATTCTATTCTATTCTATTCTATTCTGTTCTGTTCTGTTCTGTTCTGTTCTGTTCTGTTCCGTTCCATTCCATTCTGTTCCATTCTGTTCCTTATTCTTGTTCTATTTTATTCTGTTCTGTTCCGTTCCATTCTGTTTCTTATTTTGTTCCTTATTCTATTCTATTCTATTCTATTCTATTCTATTCTATTCTATTCTATTCTATTCTATTCTATTCTATTCTATTCCATTCCATTCCATTCCATTCCATTCCTCTTCATTCGTGGTCTCTGGTCCTGCGGACAAAGCCATTTTGTGCCCCACATTAAATAAAAGCCCTGTCCTTCCACAGCTTCCTAATTCAACACCTTCTATATAAGTCAGTGTAACTTTCCCACAGTGAAAAGAGAAGAAGAATGGAGGGAGGACACACAATTTTTCCTGCCAGGCATAGCTGTCAGGCCCAGCTCTAGTTTTTTAGTTCTTAAATAAGTTCAGTTAGATAAGAAGAAAACCAACCTAGAAATTGCAGAAATTGGGTATGTCCAGTTTAAGGAAGAGAAGGACGAGAGGGGACAGGAGAGCAGTCTTGCAGTATCTCAGGGCCTGCCCCAAAGAAGAGGGAGTCAAGCTCTTCTCCAAAGCCCCTGAAGGCAGGACAAGAAGCAACGGATGGAAACTAATCAAGGAGAGAAACAACCTGGAACTAAGGAGAAACTTCCTGACAGTGAGAACAATTCACCAGTGGAACAACCTGCCTCCAGAAGTTGTGAATGCTCCAACACTGGAGGTTTTTAAGAAGAGACTGGACAGCCATTTGTCTGAAGTGGTATAGGGTTTCCTGCCTGAGCAGGGGGTTGGACTAGATGACCTCCAAGGACTCTGTTATTCTGTTTTCAGAATTTTTCAGAAAAACAACCAGGTGAGGGCTGGGGAATTCTGGGAATCCAAGTCCACAAGTCTTAAAGTTTCCAAGGTTGCGGTAGTCAATTATAAGATTATATCTTTCCAGGTTTGGTGCTTTGTGTGTTTGTGTGTGTGTGTGTGTGTGTGTTTGTGTGTGTGTGTGTGTGTATTTTGGCGAATCTGTCACTTTTTATCGGCATACTTCCTAATGGGTCTGTTCAGCTTAGACTCAGAAACAATTGCCTTGTTATCAGTGCGGTGATAAGCGCCAGACTGAACTGGAACTATCGGTTCCCCCAGGACCGACTTCTCCGTCTCTTGTCTGAGCAGAAAGAAGACAAATTTAGATGTTTTGCTGTCCCCTGCTGAGTCACGGAGTCTTTCCAGGCCCTGGAGCTCCTGGTGGGACTCTTGGGATGGGAGTGCGACACAGAAATAGGAGCAGCTGGTGCCTAGATGAAGACCCCAGACCCACAGCGCTCAGATACACGGGCTTTGGCTGATGCTGAGTCCCTGAATTTAGGGCAAATAGCGAAACCGCTGTGAGATTTTAAAGGAAGTCGGATTTCCATAGATTTCCCAGGTGATGTCCGTGCTCCTGTCTGCATCTGTCGAGGATGGACATTAGCAAAAGACATTCATCGCTGTCTCGCTCTCTTCTTTCTTCTACTCTCTTTCCCCCATTGCAGACGTTAATCTTTCTGGTCCCTGGAATGAATGAATGAAAATAATAATAATAATAATAATAATAATAATAATAATAATAATAATAATAATAAAGTTGGAACAATTGTCGATAAGAAAGACAAAAAAGTCTGGATAGTGGATGTGGCAGTGCCTGGAGATAGCAGAATAGAAGAGAAAGAACTGGAGAAGATAACAAAATACAAAGACCTACAAATAGAAATAGAAAGACTGTGGCAAAAGCAAGCAAGGGTAGTACCAATAGTCATAGGCTCCTTGGGTGCAATCCCAAAACAACTGGAGCACCACTTGAACACCATTGGCATTGACAAATTCGCTATTAGTCAATTGCAAAAGGCGGCCTTACTAGGAACTGCTTCCATCCTGCGACGATATCTGTAATACCATCAAACATCCACATCTGCCTATCCCAGGTCCTGGGTAAGGACTCGATAGGTAGACAAAATGCCAAATCCAGTCTGAACATCTGGCTGACTGTGCGATGATCCATAAAGTTGGAATGGACCTTGGAGGTCATCTAGTCCAACCCTCTGCTCAGGCAGGAAACCTTATACCATCTCTGTCTCTGTTTCTGTCTCTCTCTCATCTCTCTCTTCTCTCATCTATCTATCTATCTATCTATCTATCTATCTATCTATCTATCTATCTATCTATCTATCTATCTATCTATCTATCTATCTATCTATCTATCTATCTATCTATCCATCCATCCATCCATCCATCCATCCATCCATCCATCAATTATATTATCTGTCTGTCTGTCTGTTTGTCTGTCTATCTATCTATCTATCTATCTATCTATCTATCTATCTATCATTCTATCTATCTATCATCTATCAATACTACTACTACTACTACTACTACTACTACTACTACTACTACTACTACTACTAAAGTTGGAAGGGATCTTGGAGGTCATCTAGTCCAACCCCCTGCTCAGGCAGGAAACCCTATACCATTTCAGACAAATGGCTGCCTGGTCTCTTCTTAAAAACTTCCAGTGTTGGAGCATCCACAATTTCTGGAGTCAGGTGGTTCCACTGGTTAATTGTTCTGACTGTCAGGAAGTTTCTCCTTAGTTCTAGGTTGCTTCTCTCCTTGATCAGTTTCCATCCGTTGCTTCTTGTCCTGCCTTCAGGTGCCTTGGAGAACAGCTTCACTCCCTGTAGAATAGCTTATCTATCTATCTATCTATCTATCTATCTATCTATCTATCTATCTATCTATCTATCTATCTATCTATCTATCTATCTATCTATCTATCTATCTATCTATCTATCTATCTATCTATCTATCTATCTATCCATCTATCCATCTATCCATCCATCCACCCACCCACCCACCCACCCACCTATCTACCTACCTACCTCGCTTCTCATCAGCCGTGCATCCGAAGGTAACCAGCAGGAGCATATTTCACATTCAGGGCCCAATTACAGCTGTCTTCTGCTACCCAGTTTTTTGTTTTTGTTTTGTTTTTGTTTTTGACATGCACCTGAAAGTTTCTGCCATGACCCTTTCCCCCAGAGCTTCAGGCTTCAAGGAGAACCGATTTTCATAGAAGAAATCTCGTTCCCCCTGCAGGAGAGAAAGAGAGAGAGAGAGGATTATCTGAGGTAGCCTGGATCCTCCTGGCTCTCTATTTTATTTTTATTATTTTTTTTTAATACAGATGCTCTGTTACACCCGGTTGAGGGCAGGTAGCAAATCAGCCTTGGCTTTTTCTAGAGCTGGCCGTTTGCTTGCTCTCTTGTCTGGCTCTTATATGCTTCCCTTCCCAAAAAAAACTGGATTACTGGGGAGACCCCAAAGGTGCTTTTTTTAGGAGGCAACTTGGAACTCCTTGTGTTTTCTTTGAAGACGTTTCGCTTCTCATCCAAAAGAAGCTTCTTCAGCTCTGACTGGAATGGTGGGGAACGGACGGATTGATACTCCTTGCAGACCGCTGGTCCTTTGCCTTCTTTTAGAAAGTCATTGAGGCCACTTGGAGCTTGACCTGTGTCCTCAGGGGTCACCTGAGTAGTGCAAATGGGTGTGAAGCCTACTTGGAAGTGTTGAAAGGACTGTGTTGTAGACTGGAGATAGATGGTGTCCTTTCAGCAGGCCCAAGAAGGCTCCACACCCATTTGCACCACTCAGATTGACCCTGAGGACACAGGTCAACCTCCAAGTGGCTTCAACGACTTTCTAAAAGACTGCAAATGACCAGCGGTCTGCAAGGAGTATAAATCTTTCCATTCCCCTCTATTCCAGTCTGAGCTGAAGAAGCTTCTTGGATGAGAAGCGAAACGTCTTCAAAGGAAAAACAAGAAAGTCCAGTTGCCTCGTGGAAAAAAGCATCTTTGGGATAACCTGGACGACTGAGCATCTCCATAGAGATTAACGGGGAGAGGAAATACATTTCGATAAAATTACAGGTGGTCCCCCAGTAATGAGCATAAATGAGCCCCAAATTTTTGCTTGAGAACCGGCAAGCGACTCCTGTGTCAGCCATTTTGTGAGAGCGCCCGCCACTTCCTCTAGCTCAGCGGTTCTCAACCTGTGGGTCAGGACCCCATTTGGAGTCGAACGACCATTTCACAGGGGTCGCCAAACAACGCAGTCTGCCATTTTTTCCCCCTTTTCCTTAGCTGTGCTACTCCCTTTTATTCTACTGGCTTTTGAAAGCCAATAGAATGGACTCTCTTGAATAGAGTCTAATAGAATAGAGGCTTTCAAAAGCCAACAGGAATTGTCCAGGCTGTCTCTGCCCTGCTGAGCCCGCCAAAAGTCCCCTTCTGCAAACGGCGCTGCACCAGTTGAGTAGTCCTCAACTTACGACCGGTTGAGTAGTCCTCGACTTACGACCGGTTGGGGGTCGCAGCATTAAAAAGGTTGAGAACCACTGCTCTAGCTAGCAAATACATGGGGGAGAATGAAAACATCAACGTCTCATTTCACATCTCATTTCACGAAGTGACAAAGCTCAGAGTAAAACGCCTTTGTTCTCAAGACTAATATTATTATTTCCTACCACATTTTGTGGAAATGGTTTTGCCCCTTGTTGTCGTTGTTGCCCTTATTATTTTACGGAAGCACATTTATTTCAATAAAGAGCATGTGTTGGCCACGAGCCCAGTAGACCGACAAGGTTAATATCATTAATTTACCAATCCAGGACTTGATTAATGACCTATTTCCTGGCACTCACCCCGAAGAGTTCTCGGCAGTTTACACAAACCTTGTAAAACTCCCAAAGATTAAGACCAGCCAGATAATTGGGTCGTTTGTACATCAACCCCATCGTAGTGGCCTCCTCCCATCTCGGTCCTCCTGGATCATGACAGCAGTCAAGGCTCTCTTGAACCATCAACAGCTGGTAGATTCCAGATGTTTTGGCATCACTATCACTATCTTTAGTGGGCTGCGAACAGGACAGGAATGTTGTGACCCGGTGGAAGTGAGGCAAGATCCTGAAGATGTTTTTTCAAAGGACAACCGGACTCCTTTTGTTTTGCTTGAAGAGGTTTCACTTTTCATCCAAGAAGCTTCTTTGTTGTTGTTAGTTGCGAAGTCGTGTCCGACCCATCGCGACCCCATGGACGACGTTCCTCCAGGCCTTCCTGTCCTCTACCATCTTCTGGAGTCCATTGAAGCTCACGCCTCCTGCTTCAGGGACTCCATCCAATCACCTCCTTCTCTGTCGTCCCCTTCTTCTCTTGCCCTCCATCTTTCCCAGCATCAGGCCCTTCTCTGAGTCCTTCCTTCTTATTTATTTATTTATTTATTTATGAGACTTATATACCGCTTTAAGTGCAAGCACTCTCTAAGCGGTGTACACCAGTAAGCAATGTATATATATATATATATTTACATTGCCCCCAACAATCTGGGTCCTCATTTTACCTACCCCGGAAGGATGGAAGGCTGAGTCAACCTTGAGCCGGTGAGTTTTGAACCGCTGACCTGCTGAACACAGTCAGCTAAAGTGGCCTGCAGTACTGCACTCTAACTGCTGCACCACTTCTTATTAGGTGGCCAAAGTACTTGAGTTTCAACTTCAGGATCTGGCCTTCTAAAGAGCAGTGGGGGTTAATCTCCTCCAGGACTGACCAGTTGGATCGCCTTGCAGTGCAGGGGACTCGCAGGAGTCTTCTCCAGCACCAGAGTTCAAAGGCCTCCATTCTTTGGCGCTCAGCCTTTCTTATGGTCCAACTTTCACAGCCATACATTGCTACTGGGAAAACCATGGCCTGGACTATACGCACTTTTGTTGGCAGGGTGACGTCTCTGCTTTTTTGTATGCTGTCTAGATGTGCCATAGCTTTCCTCCCCAGGAGCAAGCGTCTTTAATATCTTGACTGCAGTCCCCTTCAGTGGTGATCTTGGAGCCCAGGAAGATAAAATCTGTCACTATCTGAAGAACTGAAGAAGCTTCTTGAATGAGAAGCAAAATATCTTCTGCGGTCACGTGACTGTGGTTTATGACCTTCCCCCCCCAGAAATAGGTACTTACTTCTGGTTTCCAGCAAAATCCGACCCATAGCGAACAATCGGATCACTTTTTGCAAACTGCCTGCAGTTTTTAAGTGGTGTCTATGGAGGTTCTCCGTCATCCCGGCCCTGGTTGTCCCAAAGGTGCTTTTTTTCTTGTTTTTCTTTGAAGGCATTTCGCTTCTCATCCCAAGAAGCTTCTTCAGGTTCTGACTGAATGGTGAGGAATGGAAAGATTTATATTCCTCTCCCTCATTTGAAAACGTAGCTGGGGGATTCTGGGAGTTGAAGTCCACTAGTCCTAACGTTGCCAGGGTTGGAGTCCACGGATTGAAAACCTGGCTGGGGGATTCTGGGAGTTGAAGTCCAATCGCTCTAAAGTTGCCAGGATTGGAATCCCCGGATTGAAAACCTGGCTGGGGGATTCTGGGAGTTGAAGTCCACTAGTCCTATAGTTCCCAGAGTTGGGATCCCCGGATTGAAAAACTGGCTGGGGGATTCTGGGAGTGGAAGTCCAATTATTCTAAAGCCCCCCCCCGGGCATTTTCTCTCTCAACCTGCCGCCTCTCGTGTGAGCAGGATTTCCGCATGGGGTCTCCGTGCCCTTCCTCCCTTGCTGTCTCCCTCAGTGGAACTCCTTGCCTTGCCTTCCAGGTGCTCCTTTCCAAAGGAGCCAGCATCCTCACGCTACCTCCTGCCGGCACTTCCACCTTGCCCCCCAGCCCCAGATCTCCGCAGACTTCCCCCTGCCTCACGCCGTCCAGCCTCACCTCCCGGCCCCCCACCAGCACAGCAGCCCGCTTCACTCGTCGCTGCCCACGATACCCACCCTGCCATTCCAGGATGTGACGGGACCTCCGTTCCTACCTCAAGCGCTTCACCAGCAATATCTTCTCCAGCAGAGGCTCATGGAGGCACAGCACCACCGCAGGATCATATCCCATCCCAGGTGAGCGCCCCCTCCCCCTTGGGGCCCTGGGTTTGGGGGAGGGGGGCGACTGCCAGCACAGGTAGTCCTCGACTTGATGATGATGATGATGATGATAATAATAATAATAATAATAATAATAATAATAATAATAATGTTGGAAGGGACCTTGGAGGTCATCTAGTCCAACCCACCCCTTGCTCAGGCAGAAAACCCTGTACTATTTCAATCAATGAGTTGATTGATCAATGAATCAAAATAGAGTTGGAAGGGACCTTAGAGGTCATCTAGTCCAACCCCCTGTTCAGGCAGGAAACCCTATACTATTTCAATCAATCAATCAATCAGTGAATCAAAATAGAGTTGGAAGGGACCTCAGAGGTCGTCTAGTCCAACCCCCTGTTCAGGCAGGAAACCCTATACTATATCAATCAATCAATCAATCCAAATAGAGTAGGAAGGGACCTTGGAGGTCATCTAGTCCAACCCCATGCTCAAGCAGGAAACCCTATATACCATTTCAGACAAACGGCTGTCCAGTCTCTTCTTAAAAACTTCCAGTGTTGGAGCATTCACCACTTCTGGTGGCAGGTTGTTCCACTGCAGTGCTTCTCAATGTTTGTGTGACGGCGACCCCCGTCACACAAACGTTCTGCGCATGCGCGGCGCCGCCCCATGCGCAGTGCGCATGCACCACGCCCCCACGCGCGGTGCGCGTGCATGGCGACGCGCATGCGCGGCGGCGCTCCCATGCATGACGTGCATGCGCGGTGCCCCCCCATGAGCGGCGCGCGTGCACGGTGCCCCCCCATGCGCGGCGCGCGTGCATGGCGCCACGAAAAATGGCGGATCGCCGCCTTTGGCGACCCCCGAAAAATGGGCGATCGACCCCAAATGGGGTCGCGACCCATAGGTTGAGAACTGCTGTTCCACTGGTTAATTGTTCTAAGTGTCAGGAAGTTTCTCCTTAGTTCCAGGTTGCTTCTCTCCTTGGTCAGTTTCCATCCGTTGCTTCTTGTCCTGCCTTCAGGCGCTTTGGAAAATAGCTTGACTCCCCCTCTTTTTTGTGGCAACATTCTATTCTATTCTATTCTATTCTATTCTATTCTATTCTATTCTATTCTATTCTATTCTATTCTATTCTATTCTATTCTATTCTATTCTATTCTATTCTATTCTATTCCATTCTATATCTTCTCTTCTCTTCTCTTCTCTTCCATTCCATTCCATTCTACTCCATTTCACATTTTCTCTATTCCATTCTATTCTGTTCTGTTCCGTTCCGTTCCACTCCATTCTACTTTGCAGTATTAGCATAAGATGTCACCTGTAGAATGACATCATGTTGCATATGACATCTCTACCCTTTTGATTCACCATGATGTCACATAGGCCAGAATGCCATCATGCCTTCTATTTATTACACCCCCATGGACAGACCAACAATCTAGAGTTTGCTCACCTCTCACACCATTTCCCTGCTCTGATCTAAACAGGATGTTCTCCGAGTGATGTGGAATCTAGAACACGATGAGAAGACATGGAGAGTGAGCAGTGCCTCCACTCATTCTTCTCCTTCTCTCTCGCAGGCGGACTCAGGAGCACATGTCTGTCCAACCTCATCGGTTACATCCAAGCTTTGAATTTGGCCATCAGCTGCAAACTCCTCGGACTGTGGCCCCCCAACCTAGATATTTAGCTGAAGGAACAGACTGGTAAGTCATTCTTTACTCTGAAGGATTGGGAGAAAAAACATACAGTTGAGATTTTCATTGAATTAGATAGAATAGAATAGAATAGAATAGAATAGAATAGAATAGAATAGAATAGAATAGAATAGAATCACAGAATCAAATAGAATTACAGAATAGAGTAGAATAGAGTAGAATTACAGAACAGAATAGAATAGAATTACAGAATAGAATAGAAAATAATCACAGAATAGAATAGAATTATAGAATACAATAGAATTACAGAATAGAGTAGAGTAGAGTAGAGTAGAATGGAATGGAATGGAATAGAATAGAATAGAATAGAATAGAGGAATTAGATTAGAATAGAATAGGAATAGAATAGAATAGAATAGGAATAGAATAGAATAGAATAGAATAGGAATAGAATAGAATAGGAATAGAATAGAATAGAATAGAATAGAATAGAATAGAATAGAATAGAATAGAATAGAATAGAATGAGCCGAGGTGGCGCAGCAGTTAGAGTGCAGTACTGCAGGCCACTTTAGCTGACTGTGTTCAGCAGGTCAGCGGTTCAAATCTCACCGGCCCAAGGTTGACTCAGCCTTCCATCCTTCCGGGGTAGGTAAAATGAGGACCCAGATTGTTGGTGGCAATGTAAATATATATATATATATATTGCTTACTGGTGTACACTGCTTAGAGAGTGCTTGCACTTAAAGCGGTATATAAGTCTCATAAATAAATAAATAGAATAGAATAGAATAGAATAGAATAGAATAGAATAGAATAGAATAGAATAGAATAGAATAGAATAGAATAGGGCTGGAAGGGACGTTGGAGGTCTTCTAGTCTAGCCCCCTGCTCGAGCAGGAGAAGACTGTGACATATGCCCTTATGATTTTAACATAATGGCATATGGGTTATGATGTCACTGCATGAACCTTAATTATTAACCTTCCGCTATGACCTTATCAGATGTCATGATGGAAGAACTTTAAGGACAAGAAGCAACGGGTGGAAACTAATCAAGGAGAGAAGCAACCTAGAACCAAGGAGAAATTTTCTGACAGTGAGAACAATTAACCAGTGGAACCACCTGCCTCCAGAAGCGGTGAATGCTCCAACACTGGAAGTTTTTAAGAAGAGACTGGACAGCCATTTGTCTGAAATGGTATAGAGTTTCCTGCCTGATTAGCGGGTTGGACTAGAAGACCTCCAGGGTCCCTTCCAACTCTATTATTACTATTACTACTACTACTGCTGCTACTACTACAATCATTTGTCTGAAATGGTACAGGGTCTCCTGCTTGAGCAGGGGGTTGGACTAGATGACCTCCACAGTCCCTTGCAACTCTGCTATTCTATTCTTCTTCATCTCAAAGACACTTTTTTGAAGAGCAGAAGTTGTGAGTGCTTACAAAAGCTTCCCCAGGGGACTAAGAGAGGGGGACAAATAATGAAGTTGCACCATTGCCAACGTCATCACTTTTGATGTCACACCGTTGTACAAAGAGCGTTGTATTGCAAGGCTGAAATGCTATTTTTGTTATTTTGATGCGACTTACCAGTGCTTCTGGGCGCTTGAATAATCCAGAGGGCAGATTCCTTATCTAAGAAACTGAATTTATCTTAGAAACTAACAGATTAACAAGAAGAGACCTTGGAGGTCTTCTAGTCCAACCCTCTTCTCAGGGAAGAGACTCTATACCATTTCAGACAAATGGCTGTCCTGTCTCTTCGTAAACTTCTGGTGGCAAGTGGTTCCACTGGTTAATTGTCCTCACTGTCAGGAAATTTCTCCTTAGTTCCAGATTGCTTCTCTCTTTGGTCAGTTTCCATCCGTTGTTTCTTGTCCTGCCTAGAGAATTCTAGATCAAAATTTCCGAAGTGTGAAGTATTTATTTTCATTCATTCATTCATTTTAAAAAAATATTATTAAATTGTCCTGTCTACAGTTTTCTAGATCAAAATTTCCGAAGTGTGAAGTATTATATATATATATATTTGAAAAAAATATTAAATTGATATGCTGTCCATCTAATTACAAGGCTCTTGTATCTCTATAAAAACAACTACAGATATAAAATCAATTTAAAATTCCAAGAGCTAAATACAGATTGGAAAAAAAAAACACCTAATATATTCTTGGGGAGATGCAGAAGAGAATCCAGGAGAGGTGTGAAGATTTATTTTTATCTTTATGAAAAATAAATTTCTTTGCATTGTTTTCATGGTTCATTTATGCTCCTTTTGGTGTTTGGTTTTTTTTTTTTTAAGGATAGGCATGTACGTTAAGATTCCCCTTAAGAAAGTGTAACAGCAAAATAAAATAAAAATAAAAAATTAAAAATGCCCTTAAAACTTCCTCCAACTCTGGAAAATTGGCTCTCCTGTTAGACTTGGATATCGGACGATCACCCTGTGGTGACTTTTCCCCCTTTTCCTCCAGGATCTCTTAACAGCTAGCCCAGGGGTAGGCAACTGTGGCTCTTTTATGACTTCAACTCCCAGAATTCCTGAGCCAGCGTGGGGGAACTATGGCCCCTTCATGACTTGTGGACTTCAACTCCCAGAATTCCCAAGCCAGCATGGAGGAACTATGGCCCCTTCATGACTTGTGGACTTCAACTCCCAGAATTCCTGAGCCAGCATGGGGGAAACTTTGGCCCTTTCGTGACTGGTGGACTTCAACTCCCAGAATTCCTGAGCCAGACTGGCTCAGCTTGGAAACCTCTCCCTTTTCCCTCAGCATGGCTGGCTCAGGCATTCTGGGAGTTGAAGTCCACCAGTCATAAAAGAGCCAAGGTTGCCTACCCCTGGGCTAGCCATTGGCAACGCAGGTAGGAAATGAATGTAGGTACTTTGACAAGGGAAAGTTCTCCAAAGGCCAGGCGGATCACTCTGTCCATTTTACGGATTCCTGATTTTGATTTTTGTCCTTCTAGGGATCTCAGTGTTGACGCCGGTCTGGGTCACAACCAGTTCCAGGTCAGGCCAGTCCCTCAACATTATCAGCACTATTTGGCGTCACAAAGAATGCACCATTTTCCCCAGAATACATCCTCCACACAGATGGTAAGTCAAGGGGACGTTAGCGGAGACGGTTTGAGGTCAGAAATAATGCAAGCTGCACCGGAAAAGTCATAAATCCGTGGCTTGCAAGGGGAAAGATCCAGATTGCATTCCAAGGAAATGGTTCCACTGTTGTGAGAAGTATAATGCCGGTCCCAGAATATAAGGCTGGTCTAATTCGTAGCCTGATTCATTTTCAACTCCAAATTTGACTCCAAATAGAATAGAATAGAGCTGGAAGGGACCTTGGAGGTCTTCTAGTCCAGCCCCCTGCTCAAGCAGGAGAACCTATTATATCTCGGACATGTGGACTGTCCAGATTCTTCTTAAAGAATCAGCAAGATCCTTAAATACCTCCAGGGTTGGAGCAACTACGTTGTCGGGTGGATTGAGGGACTACGGGGGAGGGGCAGCAAGGGATGGTGGGGGAGAAGGTTGGAAGACAGAAAGAAGGAAGGAAGGAAAGAACGCAACGCAACCGCGAGAGAGCGGGGTAAAGGGGGCAGGGGGAAGGAAGGAAGGAAGGAAGGAAGGAAGGAAGGAAGGAGGAAGAAATAAAGAAAAGAGGACTGAAAGAGGAAGAAGGAAGGCAGACCGGACGAAGGAACAGCACGCCCGAACGACCTCCCTCCCTCTCCCCTCCTCCATCCTTCTTCCTTTTTCCTTCTTCCTTTTCCTTCCTTCCTCTCTCCCTCTCTTCCTCTTCCATCCTCCTTCCTTCCTTCCTCCCTTCCTTCTTCCCTCCCTCCCTCCATTCCTTCCTTCCTTCTTCCCTCCCTCCCTCCCTCCCTCCCTCCCTCCCTCCCTTCCTTCCTTCCTCCCTTCAATCTTCCCTCCCTCCCTCCCTCCATTCCTTCCCTCCCTCAGTTCCTTCCTTCCTCCCTCCCTTCCCTCTTTCCTTCCTTCCTTCCTTCTTTCCTTCCTCCCTTCAATCTTCCCTCCCTCCCTCCCTCCCTCCATTCCTTCCTCCCTCCCTCCCTTTCTTCCTTCCCTCCGTTCCTTCCTTCCTCCCTCCCTTCCTTCTTTTCTTCCTTCTTTCCTTCCTTCCTTCCTTCCTTCTTTCCTTCCTCCCTTCAATCTTCCCTCCCTCCCTCCCTCCCTCCCTCCATTCCTTCCTCCCTCCCTCCCTTTCTTCCTTCCCTCCGTTCCTTCCTTCCTCCCTCCCTTCCTTCTTTCCTTCCTTCCTTCCTTCCTTCCTTCCTTCCTTCCTTCTTTCCTTCCTCCCTTCAATCTTCCCTCCCTCCCTCCCTCCCTCCATTCCTTCCTTCCCTCCCTTCGTTCCTTCCTCCCTCCCTCCCTCCCTTTCTTCCTTCCCTCCATTCCTCCCTCCCTCCCTTCCTTCCTTCCTTCCTTCCTTCCATCATCAACGAGTAGTGACTTGAGAGATATTTCTGTGTAGTTTTTCTCAATAAAATCTGGAAGTGATTTGCTGTTCACGAGGGGAGGGGCCATTCTTTTCAACTTCCTGATCTAGCTTAGGCAAAACAAAGAAGTAACGTTTTTTATTATAAAGTTTCACCACAGTTCTTGAGCTTTTCTGGCCTCAGAATGAGGAAGGAGAAGCCACGACATTCGTTTTCACCAAACCCTCATGAGAAGGGGGTAGAGGAGTCAACCAAATGGGGTGAGCCCAGTTTGGAAAGCCCGTCAAGGTGTTTAGCGAGGAACCGTCTTCAGTGGCTCTTTGATGAAGCTGACCCCTCCCCGTTGCGTCTCTTCATCGCTTTGCAGGTGGTCCACGAGATCAGAAATTACCCCCAGTTTCAGCTGCTTGCTCTTCAGGGACTGAATCCAAACCGGCACCCCTCGGCCGTGCGAGAAAGTCATGAGGTGAGTGGCCGAGAGCATTTCGGCATCTGTTGGGTGACTGCCCCACATGGATAGGTTTTAGGGTTTGACTGCACGGGAGTTCAGCTTTGCCCACTTTGAGACTCATGGACTTCAACTCCCAGAGTTCCCCAGCCAACGTGGCCGATTGGGGAATTCTGGGAGTTGTAGTCCACAGGTCTTAAAATGGCCAAGCTCAGCACCCTTGCCTTTAGTGTGTTATTCCTGAAAAGAAGGAGGAGGAGGAGGAGGAGGAGGAGGAGGAGGAGGAGGGTTTGTTATTTTCCCCCTTATTTTTGTCTTGGATGGGAAAGAATCAAACAAAGAGAAAAAAGAAAGCTGGAATAGAATAGAGTAGAGTAGAGTAGAACATGGAATAGAATAGAATAGAATAGAATAGAATAGAATAGAATAGAATAGAATAGAATAGAATAGAATGGAATAGAATGGAATGGAATGGAATGGAATGGAATAGAATAGAATAGAATAGAATAGAATAGAATAGAATAGAATAGATATTGGAATATAGAATAGAATAGAATAGAATAGAATAGAATAGAATTACAGAATGGAATGGAATAGAGTGGAGTAGAGTAGAATAGAATAGAATAGAATAGAGTAGAATAGAGAAAATGTGGAATGGAATTGAATTGAATGGAGTGGAGTGGAGTAGAGTAGAGCTGAGTAGAGTATAGAGTAGAGTAGAGTAGAGTAGAGTAGAATAGAACAGAACAGAACAGAATAGAATAGAATTACAGAATGGAATGGAATGGAGTGGAGTAGAGGAATAGAATAGAGTATAGAGTAGAATAGAGTAGAGTAGAGTAGAGTAGAGTAGAGTAGAGTAGAGTAGAATAGAATAGAATAGAATAGAATAGAATAGAATAGAGAAAATGTGGAATGGAATTGAATGGAGTGGAGTGGAGTAGAGTAGAGTTGAGTAGAGTATAGAGTAGAATAGAGTAGAGTAGAGTAGAATGGAACAGAACAGAACAGAACAGAATAGAATAACAGAATGGAATGGAATGGAGTGGAGTGAAGAACAGAACAGAAGAGAGCTGGAAGGGACCTTGGAGGTCTTCTAGTCCAGCCCCCTGCTCAAGCAGGAGAACCTGCCACCTCACTTCCCTTTGCCAAATATGGATTGGCAGGAGAAGTTGGAGACACAGTCTGACACAAAGACACCTGACTCTCTCCTTATCTTGGCACTGGGAACCCTGCCCACCAGAGACCCAGATGACTTAGAGTAACAGGGAAGACCCCTAAACCGCCTTTGCAAATATTTGCTGTAGACTGATAGCCCTTTGCTAGCAAAAGTCCAGATCCAGACCAGATCCAGGAGAAGACTGGGGCATGCAGAAGAACTCTTCAGAAACTCATGGAAGGCCCCAGAAATTTTGGAAGAGGTCTAGGAAGGGTGTCTGGAGGCTCCCTTTGCTATGAGCTGGTGCCTGGCTGAGCATGTCTGTGACATGTCAGTGACATGTTGGGGCAAGCCGAAGACATGGACCCTTTGTTTGCAAAGGTTCACCATTCACCAACTTCCTAGTAGGACCTCTTTCTCCAAGGAAGAGAGGTGCCCAACCGTGGTGACTTTAAGTCCTGTGGACTTCAACTCCCAATTTCAAGACCTGTGGACTTCAACTCCCAGAATTCCCAAGTCAGCACGGCTGGCTGGAGAATTCCGGGACTTGAAGTCCACAAGTCTTAAAGTTGCCATGGTTGGACACCCCTCCTCTGGATACACCATCTCCATGAAGGGTTGGACTACAACTCCCAGAATTCCAAGCTGTTGGTTTACTCGGTGGATCTCTGAAGACCCAGCTTGGAGAAGGGGACCAAGATAACGTAATGGATTAAAAGGCAATACTGGATTTATGGATTGTTTTAAGGATTAAGATTTAGAGTTAGAAGCAATTATATATATATATATATATATCTTTGGTTATTCAGGTTTTCTCCCGCGTCAAATTGGAAGTGTCTTGGTGACGTTTCGACGAAGTCCCATTCGTCATCTTCAGGCTGGTGTTTTCAGCTTCGTGCTTCGAGGAGCAATGTGTGGTCTTAGCTGTTTCTAAAAAAAAAAAAAAAAAAAAGGAAGAAACAGCTAAGACCACACATTGCTCCTCGAAGCACGAAGCTGAAAACACCAGCCTGAAGATGACGAATGGGACTTTGTCGAAGCGTCGCCAAGACACTTCCAATTTTACGCGGGAGAAAACCCGAATAACCAAAGACCTACATACAAACACCCGCAAAAACCTCAGAAAACAAATATATATATATATATATATATATATATATGTACTTATGTAGTGTTTGGGAAATATATGAAAATTATTATGCGCTGGAATTGAAAAAATGATGACTGTTTAGATTGGGATGTTTTTAATAATTTATGGAATGTTTTAAATTACTAGGATGGACAACCAAGACATGATAAGGCATGATAAGTAACTGGAATTTTGTTTAATCAATTTGAATGAATTAAGGTTTAATATTATCTCGTTATTTTAAAGACATGGATTGACTTTGGGATTACATAAATATAGGGCTGATCAATATTTTATTGCTATTAGGATATCTATTGTGTAGTGGAAGAAGAAATAAATGAGATTGGTGATAAAATGAGGGATGTAAGAGATTAAGAATTAGAATTGATAATTTCTTGTTTTAAATTTAAACTATTGTAATTGTAAACTGATAAAGTTATAATACAGGTTTAAATAGTGAGAGAAATTTAAAATAGAAATGGAATATTTAAATGTATCATGTTAATTGAGGGGAATAGAGAGGGGATAGTGAAATTTATTGAGTTGTGTTGTTTATGTATATCTTTACTTTTGAATGTTTGACCACCCAACCACCACGGTGGGTCCTGAGTACTTTTTCTTAAGAATTTTAAAAAACCAATAAAATGTGTTAAAAAGAAAAAGATAACGTAACTTTGGGAAGAGCCAGGAAGTCTGCACAAAATAATTGCATTTCTGATGAAGAGCATATTTTTTCTCCTTAATGGGCTTTTTATTTTTTTTTTAAAAAAAGGAAACTTATTTTTGGGAGGGTCAGATGGAAAAGCTACAGAAACAACTGGCTAAACCAGTCTACTGTAGACAGAAGCTCTCTGAAGCTCTTTGCCTTTTCTGATCTAGGAGTTGTTACAACTAGAAGACCGGCTGGGAAGTGTGAGTAGGGGAGCTGTGCAAAACACCATTGAACGGTTCACTTTCCCACACAAATACAAGAAGGTAAGCACTGAGTTAGATCAGCGGTTCACAACCTTTTCTATACCCCGCAGCCCTGGAACGCTTCTGATGTATTCTCGCACGTTCCTTCCTTGCTTCCTCTCATTCTTCTTCCTTCCTTCCCTCCTTCCTCACACTCATTCTTCTTCCTTCCTTCCTTACACTCACTCTCCTTCCTTCCTTCCTTCCTTCCTTCCTTCCTCTCATTCTTCTTCCTTCCTTCCTTCCTTCCTTCCTTCCTCACTCATTCTTCTTCCTTCCTTCCTTCCTTCCTCACTCATCTTCTTCCTTCCTTCCTTCCTTCCTTCCTCTCATTCTCCTTCCTTCCTTCCTTCCTTCCTTCCTTCCTTCCTTCCTTCCTTCCTTCCTTCCTTCGTCTCATTCTCCTTCCTTCCTTCCTTCCTTCCTCACTCATTCTTCTTCCTTCCTTCCTTCCTTGCTTCCTCTCATTTTTCTTCCTTCCTTCCCTCCTTCCTCACACTCATTCTTCTTCCTTCCTTCCTTCCTTCCTTCCTTCCTTCCTTCCTTCCTTCCTTCCTTCCTCTCATTCTTCTTCCTTCCTTCCCTCCTTCCTCACTCATTCTTCTTCCTTCTTTCCTTCCTTCCTTCCTCACACTCATTCTCCTTCCTTCCTTCCTTCCTTGCTTGCTTGCTTCCTCTCATTCTCCTTCCTTCCTTCCTTCCTTCCTTCCTTCCTTCCTTCCTTCCTTCCTTCCTTCCTCTCATTCTTCTTCCTTCCTTCCCTCCTTCCTCACTCATTCTTCTTCCTTCTTTCCTTCCTTCCTTCCTCACACTCATTCTTCTTCCTTCTTTCTTTCTTTCTTTCTTTCTTTCTTTCTTTCTTTCTTTCTTTCTTTCTTTCTTTCTTTCTTTCCTTCCTTCCTTCCCTCCCTCCCTCCCTCCATCCATCGATCCATCCATCCAGCTATACATCCAACTGTCCTTCCTTCTCTCCAACTGTCTGCTGGTCTGTCTATCCATTCTACCCCTGAATGCTGAAGGAGAGAGAAAAACAAGGCTTGCTTTGATTTCTCTGTTTGTTCCTTGTGACAAAATCTGAAAAACTGGGCTATTTAGAAAGTCAGGGAAAGCTAACAGCGTGCACAGACCAGAGGGCAATAATAATAATAATAAAAACCTTCTTAAGATCAATGTTCTCTTAAAAATGCAGCCTTCCGGAGACTCAGCGGAGGCCCTTATGAGGGAACCAATGAAAGTGTGCACTGAGGATGTTTCTCAGCGGGGGCGGGAGGGGGAGGGGGCGAAAGACAAGGTGTATCCATTAACCGTCGTTCCCCAAAGAAATGGGTCGAATTGTGAATTAGAGCTGGTTCCTATCCCTCTCTCTAATTCCCAGTGGAAATTCTTTCCAATATTTCTGGACCACAGCTATGAACTTCTCCATTCTTACTGGAATTTGAGTAGCATCTGTTGTGACGCTGGGCTTTTTTTTGTTTGTTTGTTTTTTTGGGTTTTTTTGCTTTGGTGACTTTGCCGACAGCGATGGCCGCAGGAGGACAAAACAGAAAAAGAAGGAGAAGAGTCAGATACGGAAGAGAAATGCACCATCTGTCTTTCAGTGCTTGAAGATGGCGAGGATGTGAGGTATCGCGACTCTGACGGGAATTCTTGTACATCAAATGTCTTAATTTGGGCCTGGGCAAGAAAAAATTAGCTACTGGTTTTGCCGAAGTGGCGCGAATCGCCTGAATCCCACTCGTGTATCTATCTATCTATCTATCTATCTATCTATCTATCTATCTATCTATCTATCTATCTATCTATCTATCTATCTATCTATCTATCTATCTATCTATCCATCCATCCAGTGGTGGGATTCAAATGTATGAACAACCGGTTCTCTACATGGATGCCACTTCCGGAAGTCCATTCTGGGCCTGGGCAGCAAAAAATTAGCTACCGGTTCTGCCAAAGTGATGCGAATCGGCTGAATCTCACTCCTGTATGTATGTATGTATGTATGTATGTATGTATGTATGTATGTATGTATGTATGTATCTATCTATCTATCTATCTATCTATCTATCTATCTATCTATCTATCTCTCTCTCTCTCTCTCTCTCTCTCTCTCTCTCTCTCTCTCTCTCTCTATCTATCTATCTATCTATCTATCTGTATGTATATCTATCTATGTAAGTCTTTGGTTATTCGGGTTTCCTCCCGTGTCAAATTGGAAGTGTCTTGGCAACGTTTCGACGAACTTTCATCCGTCATCTTCAGGCTGGTGTTTTCGGCTTCATGCTTCTAGGAGCAATGTGTGATCGTAGCTGTTTCTTCCTTTTAACTGCCAGTGGGGGTATGAACTGATTGGATGAGAGCTTGGCTGTGTTCTGATTGGATGGAGGTGTGTTCTGATTGGTTAGGAGCTTGGCTGTACTCTGATTGGATGGGGGGTTGGCTGTGCTCTGATTGGATGGGGGGTTGGCTGTGCTCTGATTGGTTGGGGGTGTGTTCTGTTTGGGTGGTGGCTTTTTTGTGCTCAGGTTAGTCTGAGTTGCACGGGGATGTGGGATGGTGAGCTGCATTGCTATTGTTTCACTTCCAATCAGAGCACGGCCAACCCCCCATTCAATCAGAGCACAGCCAAGCTCCTAACCAATCAGAACACACCTCCATACAATCAGAACACAGCCAAGCTCTCATCCAATTAGTTCATACCCCCACTGGCAGTTAAAAGGAAGAAACAGCTATGATCACACATTGCTCCTAGAAGCACGAAGCCGAAAACACCAGCCTGAAGATGACGAATGAGACTTTGTCGAAACGTCGCCAAGACACTTCCAATTTGACACGGGAGAAAACCCGAATAACCAAAGACCTACATACAAACACCCACGAAAACCTCAAAAAGCAAATATCTATCTGTCTATCTATCTATCTATCTATCTATCTATCTATCTATCTATCTATCTATCTATCTAGCTAGCTAGCTATCTAGCTAGCTATCTATAATCTAGCTATCTAATCTATCTATTATTCATCTATATCTATCTATCTATTATTCATCTATCTATCTATCATCTATCTATCTATCTAATCTATATTATTCATCTACCTACCTACCTACCTACCTACCTACCTACCTACCTACCTACCTATCTATCTATCTATCTATCTATCTATCTATCTATCTATCTATCTATCTATCTATCTATCTATCTATCTATCTATCTATCTATCTATCCATCCATCCAGTGGTGGGATTCAAATGTGTGAACAACTGGTTCTCTACATGGATGCCGCTTCTGGAAGTCCATTCTGGGCCTGGGCAACAAAAAATTAGCTACCGGTTCTGCTGAACTGGTGTGAACTGGCTGAATCCCACCACTATCCTAGTCAATGACAGATGTTTTTCTCTCTCAGGACCCAAAGAGAAAAAAAATATCTCCTGTGAACTTTGTGTAGGTATCAGGAAGGGCATCCGGCTAGTAAACCCTCAGCTCTATCCCAAATGAAAGGATTACAGGGTCATCCAAAGGGAAAAAAAAACCTTGTATACCTCTTTTTTTAACTGAACAATTCACTTAATATTGAAGTATTTAATATTAATATTTAATACGTTTTGTGCTTTTGAAGTATAGCGTTAAAAACAACATCGACAACAACAACATAGTGTTAAACTAATAACAAACATTCTAGTCTATTCTCTGTTCGAATATTCAAAAATTACAACATTGTTTTAGCTTGACAGCATTGACACAATCAAATAAGCAACACATTTCTAAACCAAAGCTTACCAATTGTTTAACCATTTAGATTGCGGGGGGGGGGTCTTCAAACTTGGCCCTTTTATGACTGGTGGACTTCAACTCCCAGAATTCCTCAGCCAGGAAGCAGTCATCAAAGGGCCAGGTTTGAAGACCCCTGGTCTGGATCCAAGCCCGCAGTTTCATCAAAATGGCCGACTGAGAAATTCTGGGAGTTGAAGTCCACCAGTCATCAAAGGGCCACGTTTGAAGACCCCTGGTCAGGATCCAAACCTGCAGTTTCATCAAAATGGCCGACTGAGGAATTCTGGGAGTTGAAGTCCACCAGTCATCAAAGGGCCAAGTTTGAAGACCCCTGCAATAAAAACATATTTAAAAAAGAAAAAAAGGAACTAATCAAGAAAGGAGAGGGAGGGAGGGAGGGAGGAAGGAGAGGGAAGGAAGGGAGGGAGGGAGATGGGTGGGAGGGAGGGAGGGAGGGTGGAAGGAAGGAAACAGATGGGAGGGAGGAAGGAAGGAGAAGGAAAGGAAAGGAAGGGAAAGGAAAGGAAAGGGAAGAGAAGGGAAGGGAAGGGAAGGGAAGGAAAGAAGTTAGAGAGAAGGGAAAGGAAGTAAATGGATGAAGAAGGGAAGGGAAGGAGAGGAGAGGAGGTGAGAGGAAAGGAAAGGAAAGGGGATAAATGGATGAAGAAGGGGAGGGGAGGAGAGCGTAGAGTGGAGAGCGGAGAGGGGAGGAGAGGGGAGAGCGGAGAGGGGAGAGGGGAGAGGAAGGGAGGGTAGCAAAGACTGCTGATGTTACCTAGTTTGGATAACGAAACATCTGCAAGAAAACAGCCCCGTTCAGAGAGCTCCAAAGACCCCCCTCATTTCAACCCTGAGCCACGAACATTCTCCTTTACAGGTCTTATTTTAATTTCCTGCCATGCAGCTGATAAAGGCTAATTCTGGCATTTCCCACCTGAGTAATGAGGACTTTTGTTCTTCTTCCAGGCGTTTGCCGTGCATGCATCTCTTTCACCAAGTGTGCGTCGACCAGTGGCTGGCAACCAGCAAGAAATGCCCCATCTGCCGCGTGGACATTGAAACACAACTCGGATTGGACAGCTGAGATGAACCGCCATGGGGGTGAGGGGGGGGGCTGGTGGTGCCCCCTCCCCCGCTTTCTCTTCGTGGTCCTTACGGGGAGGGGCCACCGGGCCCTTTTGCAGCAAAACGTTTTGCCTTCTGAGCCATTTGAGTTTTGGGTTTTTTTCTGTTGTTGTTCTTTTTTTTTTTTTTGAAGAAAGCCTGCAAGCACATTCGCAGATTATTTAATTAAATTAAAAAGAAAAGAAAAGAAAAGAAAAGAGGAGGACGAGGAGGAGGACAAGAAGAAGAAGAAGAAGGCAACGGCGGCGACAATGATGATTTGATGGTGAAAATATCTAAGTGTAGGAAAGGATGCGAGAATCCTTCTGCGTGGGCCGACACGCAACGGAAACACGGCTTGAAGGCCCGGCAGGAAAGAGATAGTTGTGAAAAAATGGAGGTACTTAGTATCCTAATGTTGGCCTTCCAAATCCTACTTCTGAAAAGGGCTGTATCTATATATAGATATAGATATAGATATATGTAGGTCTTTGGTTATTCGGGTTTTCTCCCGCGTCAAATTGGAAGTGTCTTGGCGACATTTCGACAAAGTCCCATTCGTCATCTTCAGGCTGGTGTTTTCGGCTTTGTGCTTCTAGGAGCAATGTGTGATCATAGCTGTTTCTTCCTTTTAACAGCTACAATCACACATTGCTCCTAGAAGCACGAAGCCGAAAACACCAGCCTGAAGATGATGAATGGGACTTCGTCGAAACGTCGCCAAGATACCTCTATGCAAGAGGTGTGTATATATATATATATATATACACCTCTTGCATAAGTAGAAATGCATTAGGGATTCCTTAGCTGTTTCGTACGGAGGCTGGAAGAGCATGTGCGCTTCAGGAATGTTGTCTTTTGATGCCCCGTTATCTTGTGATGGAAATGTCGTTGTTATATAACCTGCACCAAAACACTGCATTGGGTTTTTTGGGGGGGGGGCGTTGTTTAAGTTTTGTTTTGTTTTACTTTCTTTTTGGACGTGGTCCTTGAGTTTGGGGTTTGGCTGGAACACGGTGAGCAGAAAACATATTTCACAACGGAAGGCAAATCTACGTGTCCCAGGATAATGTCGCAGGATCCCATCGAGTCTCCCCAAGCTTCAGGATTTGTGCTGGCAACTTCTCTCTACGTGGAATAGGTGCTTTGGGCTATTCTGTGAGTCATATTTATGTTGTTGTTAGTTGCAAAGTCATGTCCGACCCATCGCGACCCCATGGACAACGTTCCTCCAGGTCTTCCTGTCCTCTGCCATCTTCTGGAATCCATTTAAGCTCACGTCTACTGCTTCAGTGACTCCATCCAGCCACCTCGTTCTCCATCGTCCCCTTCTTCTCTTGCCCTCCATCTTTTCCAGCATCAGGCTCTTCTCCAGGGAGTCCTTCCTTCTCATTAGGTGGCCAAAGGACTTGAGTTTCAACTTCAGGATCTGGCCTTCTAAAGAGCAGTCGGGGTTGATCTCCTCTAGGACCGACCGGTTGGATCACCTTGCAGGACTCGTATTTATGTGGTGCCCTCCTATTGGTTGATCGGGGTGTTGATTGCCGGTGATTGGCTGTTGTTTCTGTGCTCTGCCAAGCCCTCAGCTCATAAGTATCTGAAAAGCTGGCGCTGATTTCAGTACTCCTATTGACTGACAAGGGGCCTGCTTCCCAGGCTTCCCAGTCCATCAACACACAAATCAACCAATAGGAAGGCGCCACATAACTATGACTCATAGAATAGCCCAAAGCATCTATCCCAGCAAAGAGTTCCCTGAGAATGGGCTCCAGCACAGAAGACTAAACTTTTGTTTCCTGGTGACCGACCCAGATTAGATCTTGGAAAATATCTTGGCCCTTTGATGACTGGTGGACGTCAACAGCCAGAATTCCTCAGTCGGCCATTTTGATGAAACTGCGGGCTTGGATCCAGACCAGGGATCTTCAAACTTGGCTCTTTTATGACTGGTGGACTTCAGCTCCCAGAATTCCTCAGTCGGCCATTTTGATGAAACTGCGCGCTCGGATCCAGATCAGAGATGTGCCTGGCTGAGGAATTCTGGGAGTTGAAGTCCACCAGTCATAAACGGGCCAAGTTTTGAAGACCCCTGCTATAAGGAAAGAGGGTCTATATTCTCTCTTTCCATTGGCGAGAAAACATTGTATTGTTTTCATTCAATTCAGGACCTTCCCTGAGCAGCACTTACTGACGTGGGATCAAGTTTTGTGAGGAGAGGGAGAGCTGAGGAAAAGGGCAAAATAGAGAACAGGAAAGAAATTGGGGAAGAGATGGGGAGAATAAGATTGGGGCTTTTTCTTCGTGTGGATATGCTGGTGCTAGATACTTTATTCAGAGCACAACCTTAGGACAACACTTGCTTCCACTTTGATTTCAGTGGCGGTCCTCGGAAAGGAGGATGCAAGTGATCATTTTGATCAATCTCTTCCTTAAATATTCTTCCTCCTCATAAAGCCTGTTGTCCTGGCCCTATCCATAGGTCACCACCGAAGATGCCCATGAAATATGGGGCTGGGTTGCTCATCACTTTAAGTCAGGAGTATCCAACCTTGACAACTTTGAAAGCAATGGACTTCAATGTCCAGAATTCCCCAGCCATCCATGTTGGCTGAGGAATTCTGGGAGCTGAAGTCCTCATATCTTAAAATGGCCAAGGTTGGACAGCCCTGCCCTAAGCCAGCTTTCCTCAACCAAGCACTGGAAATTGGGGGATCTTCCATCCCAATATAATGACTTCGGGTGACGCCTCTGTAAGCCACAATGGGGGTGGGTGGGTTTGTGTAGCGTTTCTATGAACCTAGCCTCTGTGGTTTGTTAACTAAGGTTTATGGCTTAGCATGAGATGTGAACCTGGCCGATTGTAGCTTGTTCAGTGGACTGTGGTGAAGCAAATCGTGGCTTAGCATGCGGTATGAACACAGATATCATCAATTCGATCATGTAGCCATTGGCCATCTCTTAATAACCAGATAGCAGCCAAAAGGGCTTTTTTTGGTGTATATTCATGACAAGAAGGACATTTAAACTTCTGGATGAGCTTTGTAGACTTTTAACCTGGTTACTGATAGTTTCTTCTACTGAACACAAACTGGTTGGAAGATAAGTCTGACTGTGTGCCATCAATTGTAGATTACTCTTAGTGACCATATAGGTCACTTTCAGGACGGACAATCTGTCCCTGTGGTGGCTTTTTAGAACTTCTAACAGTGAACCCACTGCCACTTATAACTGAGTCTTTCTGATGGACCATGGACAATAAATAAGCACAATCCCAATTTTCTACCACCCCAAGGAGTTGGACCACGTTTGTCCGGCTTTTTATTCCTATCTTAAACTCCTTGACTTGCTCAAAGTGAAGCCGGGAAGAGTCTGTCGAATCTTCTGATCTTCCAGGGACATTCTCTTTTTCTTGAGATCCTTCTTCTTCTTCTCTTCCAAGTATCTGTATCGGAAATCTGGTGATTTTTGTTTTCTTTTTAAAGGAGAGTTTGGAAAAAGCATTCCGAGGATGAGTGACTAAAAATCAATAGGGAGTCCCACTGTGTTGATTTCTGAGCTGTAATGTTGAAATGCGCGGGGGAAAGATAGCTCATTCGGAAATCGTTTGCCACAAAAAGTTTGGACAATCTGAGCATTTTGGAAAGAAAGGAGGTGTCGGAGCATTAAGGAATGCTTGAATTCTGCTCAAGAGAAATGTCTTAATGGATAGTTATTATTAATAACTTTAGTATGGTTTTTGAATCCTAATAACGGCAGAGTGGACATTATCTGGATGAATTGCAATTGAAGTAGAGCAGTGGTTCTCAACCTGTGGGTCGGGACCCCATTTGGGGTCGAACGACCATTTCACGGGGGTCGCCATACAACGCAGTCCGCCATTTTTTTCCCCCTTTTCCTTAGCTGTGCTACTCCCTTTTATTCTATTGGCTTTCAAAAGCCAATAGAATAGACTCTCTTGAATAGAGTCTAATTCTATTGGCTTTCAAAAGCCAATAGGAATTGTCCAGGTTGTCTCTGCCCTGCTGAGCCCGCCAAAAGTCCCATTCTGCAAACGGGGCTGCACCAGTTGAGTAGTCCTCGACTTACGACCGGTTGGGGGTCGCGGCATTAAAAAGGTTGAGAACCACTGAAGTAGAGCATCTTGGTTCACACCCAGGAGTTTGATAGCTAAGATTGTGGGTGCATAGTCTAGTAAACAAAACTAGAACACAACCAATCAACAATTGAGGGGTTCAGCTGGTATTTAGTCCTCCTTGTGTTTTGCCAAATAGACCAATCGCATTGAACTTCATTTACTGTGTAAACCCCACCCCCCAGAGCGTCCTGCTTACTGTCCGATGCACACAAGCCATGTTAAAGCCGTGATGAGGCTAGATTGATCCCAGCATCATGTGTTGGGTAAACTTGGCAATTTTATTTTGTAAACCATGGTTTGTGATTTAGCAGTTTGCACAAACCTACCCAATTGTAGCTGACTTGATCAACCCTTGTCAAACCACCAAGTTGCTGTGTTTTGTCAACCAGGCCAGTCTATAAGACCAGGCCACACACAAACCATGAGCTTTACCCCTGGCTAAAATAGTTTTTGCATGAGTAGCAAGAATTCTTTTTAAGGAGATTCGGGGCAATTCCTTGGGAGTCAAATGCGGGATTCAGATATATTTGTAAATTAAACTTCTGTAGACACTTCCTGCCTCTATCAAGCGTTGTCCTCTAGCTCAGATCTCCAACTTGGCTGTAGCAAACTGCAGTTCAATTCATACAGTTTTATGTGAAAATTAACATACAGTGATACCTCGGTACTCATCGGTTCCGGGAGGCGCATTTAGTACCGAAAACGATGAGTACCAAATAATTTTTTCCCATAAGGCATAAAGTACTGAGTAACGCGCAAGTTCTAGCTTGAGCGTTGAGTACCAAACAAACAATGAGTACCGGGATAAAATTTTCACATCAGAATGGGCTGAGTACCAAATTTGATGAGTTTCAAAGCAGTTGTGTAGTAAGGCAGCATTGTATGTAGATAGCTTCTACCCTGGTCCAGTTTTATCATCAAAGTGAGGTCTTTAACTTGGCTAAAACAGCTTTAGATATTAATTTACATTGTGGATTCCAAATGGAAGAATCTGACACTGATGCTCAGGAGAAACCACTACAGTAGAGGTCCCACTACTGGGTCTCAACATATTTAAAACCGGCCTATGTGAGAGCGGGCCGGCCCGCCACTTGCGTAACTTGAATTTGCACGCATGCACCAGTCTGACTCTTGCACAGCTCAGTTCTCCTCTCCATCCTCCCCTCCACAGCTGGGCCACCAAGCCACAAAGGTTGGGGACGGCTGCACTACAATATCAGGTGCATCGTGACATCCCAGTGCAAAGACAGATCCAAATTTCATAGGTTGTATCATTTGCACTAAGATATTGTGGTGTGCTGGACACCGCTTGCTTCCCAATCGACCAATGCCAATGAAACCAGGCTTTCTCCAAAAGTGAGAAGAAGCATCGCAACATCAACACTCTGCAACGCTTCCTGTCTATACAGTTTATTCTATTAGTTGCCAGGCTGGATCATTTCAAAAAGGAGATGGGGGGTCGAAGGCCTACCCAAATACGCCAACATTTTCCTTTGTTTCCCATTGTAGTGACAACATAGGCAAAAATTGTTGTTGTTGTTAGTTGCGAAGTCGTGTCCGACCCATGGCAACCCCATGGACAATGTTCCTCCAGGCCTTCCTGTCCTCTGCCATCTTCTGGAGTCCATTTAAGCTCATGCCTCCTGCTTCAGGGACTCCATCCAGCCACCTCCTTCTCTGTCGCTTCTTCTGTTGCCCTCCATCCTTCCCAACATCAGGCTCTTCTCCAGTGAGTCCTTTCTTCTCATTAGGTGACCCAAGTATTTGAGTTTCCACTTCAGGATCTGGCCTTCTCAAGAGCAGTCGGGGTTGATCTCCTCTAGGACTGACCGGTTGGATCGCCTTGCAGTGCAGGGGACTCGCAGGAGTCTTCTCCAGCACCAGAGTTCAAAGGCCTCCATTCTTTGGTGCTCAGCCTTTCTTACGGTCCAACTTTCACAGCCATAGATTGCAACTGGGAAAACCATGGCCTTGACTATCCGCACTTTTGTTGGCAGGGTGATGTCTCTGCTTTTTAGGATGCTGTCTAGATTTACCATGGCTTTCCTCCCCAGGAGCAATCGTCTTTTAATTTCTTAGGTGCAGTCTCCATCTGCGGCGATCTTGAAGCCCAGGAAGATAAAATCTGTCATTACGATCTTAACTGGGGCTTATTTTTGGGGTGGGGCTTATATTATGAGGATCCTGAAAAATCACGCTAGGGCTCATTTTCCAGTTAGGTCTTCTTTTCGGGGAAATACGGTACGAAATGCATCCGTCTGGCTGGCGATCTTAACTGGGCCTTGTTTTTGGGGTAGGGCTTATATTACGAGCATCCTAAAACTTATTTTCTGGTTGGGTCTTGTTTTAGAGCAGGGGTCCCCAACCCCCCCAGGTCCGTGGACCGGTACTGGGCCATGGTATACCAGCAACCGGTCCGCACTCTTTAAATTCACTTTCTCTTCTTCCTTCCCCTTTTAAGAACTAAATCAGGGGTGTCCAAACTTGACCACTATAGGACCTGTGGACTTCCATTCCCAGAATTCCCCAGCCAGCATAGCTGGCTGGGGAATTCTGGGTGTGGAAGTCCACAGGTCGTAAAGTGGCCAAGGTTGGACCCCCCCCCCCCGGCTTAGATCACTGGCAGGTGCTGATTCTGACTTCTTCCTGCGCCTCAGGTTATGGATCTAAGATGGTGATGCTTCTGGTGAAGTCTTCCGCCTCATCCCAGCCTATCAACTCCAGACAAAAAAAACAGCGGAGAGAATAATACTCAGTGTTTTAATACTAGCAGCTTTTTAATATAGACGTTAAGGTAGACTCCCAGGCGTGGAGAGAAGCGGGGAGGTGTCCTCAAACCGCTGGGAGGTTCCCAACGAATGGCGTGCCAGTAAACGGAGAAAAAGAGAAATCCACCGGGAGTTTGCCAATCCTTTCTCCTGCGGGCTGCCTCTGAAACAGCACCAGATGCGGTAGTAATTCAGGGTCACATCCCACGATAGGCTAAAAGCAGCTTTCCAATTTATTAGCCAGGATTGTTTTTGTTTTTTTTTTTAAAAAAATGAAAAATTGCAGGAGGGATGTGTGTGTGTGTGTGTGTGTGCGCACGTATAATTACTGGACCCCACAGAAGGGTTTAACCTTTCCTGCATTGCCGTGGTGCGGAGACAAATCTTAATTTCTCCACAATAACTCAGAATTGTATTGGGGAGAAATTTCCCCATGGTTGACAAAAGGTAGAAATCAAATTCAAGCTTCCAGAGAGATCACAGCTGCAGAGGAGACTTCCTTCCTTCCTTCCTTCCTTCCTTCCTTCCTTCCTTCCTTCCTTCCTTCCTTCCTTCCTTCCTTCCTTCCTTCCTTCCTTCCCTCCTTCCTTCCTTCCCTCCCTCTCTCTCTCCTTCCCTCCCTCTCCTTCCTTCCTTCCTTCCTTCCCTCCCTCTCTCCTTCCCTCCCTCTCCTTCCTTCCTTCCCTCTCTCCTTCCCTTCCCTTCCTCTCCTTCCTTCCTTCCTTCCCTCTCTCCTTCCCTCCCTCTCCTTCCTTCCTTCCTTCCCTCTCTCCTTCCCTCCTTCTCCTTCCTTCCTTCCCTCTCCTTCCTTCCTTCCTTCCCTCTCTCCTTCCCTCCCTCTCCTTCCCTCCCTCCCTCCTTCCTTCCTTCCTTCCTCCCTTCCTTCCCTCTCTCTTTCCCTCCCTCTCCTTCCTTCCTTCCCTCTCTCCTTCCCTCCCTCCCTCTCCTTCCTTCCCTCTCTCTTTCCCTCCCTCTCCTTCCTTCCTTCCTTCCTTCCTTCCTTCCTTCCTTCCTTCCTTCCTTCCTTCCTTCCTGACAATTTGGAAAAGGGCACAGGAGCTCGTTGTGACATTTTGACATCAGCCCCGTAGAGCTTTGTGAAATAAATCCATACAGACCCAAGACACAAAGACTTGGGTAAGGCCTTAGTTTTGTTGGAAAAAATCAAATAAACAAATTAAAAAGAGAGAGAAAGAAATGTAATTAATGGAGAGAACTATTTGGGGCCACGAAAGGTACCCACACCTGCAGGAAGATGTTAAAGCTTCTAATCCAGGCGTTGAAACATTGGTGTGAACGCTTGTGTGTGTTTGTGTGTGCTTTGTTTTGTCTCTCTGTGTGGGTCCACACGCACACACCTGTGCCCGTAACCGGACAAATAATAAGCACAGCTTTTAAAAAAATAGGGTTGAAGCAGAGCGCCAATTTCTCACAGATTTGGGCGGGATGAAACGCGTAAAGCATAGAAGCGAAAGTGTCAGACAGCGTCATGTGTGAAAGGGGACACTGAATGTTCTTGTAAGAAAATGCATATCTAAAAACAGCAGCAACAACAACAACAAAAGTCAGTTTACAGGGTTTTGTGAGTTTTTTAAATGCCTTATATTTAACAATCATAATTTATGACTAACTTGTAGATATTTGTGGATTTTTATTTAATTATTTTTATAGTTGGGTTGGATTTTTTTTTCCTTTGGCATTTTTAATTATAATTTATTTATTTAGAAACGAGTACTAATTTTTTTAATTGCTCCTCTATTACCTCATTCTATATATCTATATATATCTATATATATATATATATATATCTATATAGATAGATATCGGCATAGTTTCTGGGAACTGAATGCTTTGCATGCGTTGGTACTTTCGAAGAACGATCAAACTGGTGGGGACACATTTTACCATTTCAAAAAGGAAACAAAAAAACTTATTCAGGGTGTGTGATGACAAACTGTGTTATTTGTGGTGCTGTTACCTTGGAGACATTCCATACAAACAAACAAACAAACAAAAATAATGCAAACCTTTGATTCTGTATGCTGTGACATAGTGGAAATTTTGCAATATAGTGGCCGTGTTTTAGCATACACAAAGACACACACATTAAAAGCATATATATATATATATATATATATATATATATATATATATATATATATATATATATATATATATATATATATATATATATATATATATATATATATATAAATATAGATATATATATATATGAATATTATTTGCACTCATCAAGTGGTGATGATCCACTCACTCAAAATCTTTTTTTTTTTAAACCGAGGGGGAAAAAAAACCCCGCAGTCCTCCAAACCAAATTGAAGGAAAGAGTCTCAGTCTGAAAAGCTTTGGAATAAATTGATCCCAAGCTCTGTTCCTTCCTCTGAAGATTCGTTTAAAGACAAGGCTGGCCAGTAGTACAAAATTCACACAGAGCCATGGTGTGGTAATGCCGTAAAAGAGAAAAACTTAATGAACTGCACCAAGTTGGCTGGTGCAAACTGTTTCCTAGGACTCTGGATGCGCCAAGGAAAATTTCAGAAAAAAAAGGGTGTCCCTTGCACAAAGCATGAATCCAATCCCTTTTATTGAATTCAGCCTGTTGATGCTTTTCAGGGTGCTGCATCAGTCTGGGATGAAAGAAAAAAAAAAAAGTTGAGTCTGCTTTAAGTAACCCATTTATCAAAGTTAATACAATTCTTGAAGCAGCTACCGCTTTCATTGAATACAGCCTGTTGATGCTTTTCAGGGTGCTGCATCAGTCTGGGATGAGGAAAAAAAAAGTTGAGTCTGCTTTAAGAAACCCATTCATCAAAGTTAATACAACTCTTAAAGCAGCTACCACTTCCCTCCCCCCAAGGCAGTGGTAGGATTCAGCCAGTTCGCACCACTTCGGCAGAACCGGTAGCTAACTTTTTGTTGCCCAGGCCCAGAATGGACTTCCGGAAGTGGCATCCATGCAGAGAACCGGTTGTTTACATATCTGAATCCCAGCACTGTCCCAAGGTTGCATGAAGGTTTGAGAACTTTAGCTTAATCTCTGGGAATGAATAGCCCAGATAGGCTTTCTTGCGCTCATGTGAGGTCTGAAGGGCTTTTTCTAGTGATATTCAAAGGGTTCATAAGCCTACTGATTTCCCTTTGATGAGGCTGGATTTATCTCCCAACTCTTTCCCTGTACGGTGCAAAGGACTCGGGTGGAGTAACGTGTAAAAAGTTAGAGTCCCCCATCTTGGGTCCCCATCAAGGATCTGCAGCTTTTTTTTTCAAAGCTAATACTCTACTCCAGCTGGCTCGCTGAGGATCACACGCCAACAGTGAGTAAAACTGTAAGACTTCCCCATTAGTGGAAGAATTACAGGCGCTTTAAAGAGTAAAATGGCTTCCTTTAAGTAACGGCACCTCTTTTGATCTGACTCTAATTTCTTGAAATTCCCGAAAGGGTGTGGGTAATCCTTCAAGTCATGCTTTCTTCATTGTTGATATGTTAAGAACTTTGGTCGCACAATCCATCAATTAAACAAAAGAAGGTGGTGTGTTACACACATCAAGCTTTGTCTGGAAAGCAGAAGTATCAGCATCTCCTACTGAGATTGCTACATGCTAGGAGAAAGAATGTCCAATTTCTTCCACTCTTAACTCATCTGCAACTCATCAAAACATTGTGCATGGAAGAGCCGGCATCTGACCAACTTTTAAGACTTGTGGACTTCAACTCCCAGAATTCCCTGTGAGAATGAGTTAAGAGTGGAGGAAGTTACTTAAGGAACCCATTTCACTCTCTAAACTGCCTGTAATGATGGGATACCATCATCCCTTGCTTACTATTATCATAAAGTCTACAGTTTCTAGCATCTTGTAGTAGAGCACGCGTCTTCAAACTTGGCCCTTTTATGACTGGTGGACTTCAACTCCCAGAATTCTTCAGCCAGGTGCCTGGCTGAAAAATTCTGGGAATTGAAGTCCACCAGTCATAAAAGGGCCAAATTTGAAGACCCCTGACACAACAATTGGTTTTTAGCCACCTGGAGTCACTTCGATGGGATGGATGGCCTTATAAATAAAAAATATAATTCCTTATCAATTCCTCATTCTTCCGAGGGATGCTGGGAACTTGAATTTAGCAACATCTAGAGTTTAGGAACATCTGGAGATTGTATGATAGCTCAATGCAAACTACTTTCATTGACATTAGATCAGGGGTCTTCAAACTTGGCCCTTTTATGACTTCTGGGAGTTGAACTCCACAAGTCATAAAAGGGCCAAGTTTGAAGATCCCTGCCTTAGATCCAATTTTCTCAACTGCAGGACCTCCAAAGATGTTGGGCTTCAGTGGGCAAAAATTTGCAGCTATAGTTACTGGAGGTGGCAATGAATCAGAGAAATGGTTAATTGAGAAGGTTGGGGTTGTTTTGGTTTTTTTTAATCACCGCAGACATTTTCAGAGCTCGAATTGCACACAGTGAGATGGCAAGAATTTGTATTCTTCCAAAATGAAAATGTCTATCTCCTCTTTGAAGACTTTTGTTTTATCCTGTAATGCACCACGTTGACAGCTTAAAACTGAGTTGAAAAAAAGTTGAAAAGAAAGGGAACTAATGAGAGACGTGCAATGTCAAAGACAATTGAAGTTGACTAACCGATTCTCAAATATTTCTTTAACAAGTATCACCTCCAGCCAAGGGGACAGAAGTGGCATTACTTTTCTCCGTTACAGTCCCAATCTCCTCATTTCACTTAATGGCAAAGTGAATGGATCATCCACTTTTTTTTTGTACTCCTACTGCTGTTTTGTTGTGCTGTGCAACATTTTGCTACATAGACTATTTTATAGGCGAAAGCTAGAAATATTTATTATTCCTAATTAAAGCAATAGTGCATTTGGAGAAAATTAAAGAGACATTAGAAATTGTGTAAATGCTTAGATTCACTTTTGGTGGATTTTTTTGTACTTTATTTATAACTAATAAAATGAATTGCATTGCTAACTACTTCCTTGGGGTCCTTAATAGTACTGTGAACCAATGAATGGCTGGCTTGGCTGAGAAAAGATACTGACAGCAAGAGCACTTAGACTTATAATATACCACACTGCTTCACACTGCTTCACAGCCCTCTGCAAGCGGTTTACAGAATCAGCCTATTGCCCACCAACAATCTGAATCCTCATTTTACCGACCTCGGAAGGACGGAAGGCTGAATCAACCTTGAACCCTGTCAGGACTGAACTCCAGGCTGTGGGCAAAGTCTGCCTGCAATACTGCATTCTAGCCACTGCGCCTTCAGAGAGGGAGGGAGGGAAGGAAGGAAGGAAGGAATAGAAATACCAATAACAATAGCACTTAGACTTGTATACTCCTCCATAGTGCTTTACAGCCCTCTCTAAGCAGCTTACAGAGTCACCATATTTGCCCCCAACAATCTGGCTCCTCATTTTACCGACCTCAGAAGGACGGAAGGCTGAGTCAACCTTGAGCCAGTTAGGATCAAACTCCTGGCTGTGGGCAGAGTTAGCCTGCAATACTGCACTGTGTCACCACGGGTCTTTAATCCACAAGGGCAATTCGGAAATAAACCTCCGTTTGGTTATCAATGACAGACATTCACAGATGCAGAACTTTTAATATACACATTAGAAAACTGCAACACGACATGACTTTTTGACATAATCACCATTCAAATTGAGGCCCTTGTCGTAACATCTTACAAGGTTTGAAATGCCTTCATAGTAGTCACTCTGCACCAAATCTGGGCTATGTGGGAGTGGTGGCGATCAAAAACATCCCAACGGAACTGCTTCAAAAGTTCTTGAGTGTGTCTAATGGTAAAACATTGCTTTCACTGATGCCTTGATCGTTCGGAAAGGCATTGGAATACAAAAGCCATATATAAAGATAAGAACTATATAAGATTTGGTTGTTTGGACTTTAAGATTGGCTGGTTTGATAAGGCTAAACACAAAAGACAATGGTATTGGTGAAAGACTACCTGGAGGAAGGAGACAGAATGGATGTTGCATACCTATCTAAAAGTGACAGAAAACCATACCTAATATTCCCTTGTGAAGGACCTAGCCTGAAACATCAGAGATCCACAGGAGCAATACTCCAAGATGAGACAAATACTTTCCAAGAGGAAATGTGTGCAATGCTACAACAGATTCAGATGACAATAGCGTCAAACCACAATGAGATTAAAAACCACTTTGATGACATAAATGAGCAAATCTTCAACCTAAACTTACTGTTGAAGGAAAAATCTTCATTGGGGTCCAGTCCAAGCCGGGAATAAACAACATGGCAACTGCTTTAGCAAGAGGGTTGCAGTTTATTGAAGAGGAGAGCCAGACAAAAAGATAGCTCTGGAAGAAAAGACCAAGCACATGTAGTAGGGAGTATGTTTTTATACCCTCTTGGGCTTTTGTTTGGAGTTGTTTCTTGTTCCTGTTTGAGGCGTTGTATTTCCTGTGTCATGTACTTTGACTTGAGTTTGAGTGTGCCCCTTTGGCATCTATAAGTTAATCCTATGATGTCCTGTCTTAGAGTTTGGGTGGGGTATGTAGATTTTAGGTATCTTTGTCTTCCTAAGCTTCTAACTGGGGGGCTCCAACTTTCCTGAATGGATTATTACACCTGCATTTCTACAGAGCTGGTTTCTGCTTGGGGGAGGGAGACTTGGAGCTATTAAGAAAACTGGGCATGCTTTTCTGCCTCTTTAAGATCCTTTGAGGAAATATAATATTCTGCCCTTTTAATATTTCCTTCTCTGGGTGGTGGGGGGGCTGACTTCCCACATTACAATTAAAAAACTCTCAGAAAACAACGATAAAGAATGAACAAACCAACCAGATAACAGAACACAAAAGGGACTTAAATAGGGAAGGTACAAATGAACTATATCATAATACAAACAGGAAAAAAATCTACAAAATTTTGCCCCAACAATGAAAAGGGAAAAAGATGTCTTATCTGTCAGGACTTCAAAACAAACTTGAGGATGAGAAAAAAAGATTGAATAAAATGGATTATAGAGCTGCCAGGAGAATCGTTAGAGTTTGGGAGACAAAAAGCATACACCACATACACTCCCAACAATATTTACCAAAATACAGGAATCCTCTGGCAAGCGGAATATACTAACATGGTAGAGTTAGATTCAAGAGACCTGATTCGAATTACAGATGGAGTACTACATGATTAAACACATGTTTGAATGTGGTTAAAAGAATAGATAATTTTGGATACAAAGCAGTTACAGTAGGAGGGATAAGAGAGATAAGTAATATAGTATTTTTTACAATATATGAAATGTAAAAATATTGGGATGATGCATCTGAACGAAAAGTTAGGACATTTAAAGGTAATTAAACTTGAGAGAAGTGTGACTAATAAGAACGGTTTGAATGCTGAGGGGAAATTAAATTGAGCCCAATATTTATGTTGTTATGTTCTTAAGTGAGTTTCCCCTCATTGTACGACTTTTCTTGCCAAAGTTGTGAAGTGAATCCTTCAGGTGTCAACCCGAAGGTGCTTTTTCAAGAGGCAACTGGACTTCCTTTGTTTTTTTTTTCCCCTGAAGACATTTCGCTTCTCATCCAAGAAGCTTTTTTGGTTCAGAACCACGATGTAAAAAAGAGGTTGAGACTCTAGAAAGAGTGCAGAGAAGAGCAACAAAGATGATCAGAGGACTGGAGGCTAAAACATATAAGGAACGGTTGCTGGAATTGGGCATGTCCAGTTTAACGAAGAGAAGGACGAGGGGGGACATGATAGCAATGTTCCAGTATCTCAGGGGCTGCCCCAAAGAAGAGGGAGTCAAGCTATTCTCCAAGGTGCCTGAAGGCAGGACAAGAAGCAACGGATGGAAACTAATCAAGGAGAGAAGCAACCTGGAACTAAGGAGAAACTTCCTGACAGTTAGAACAATTAACCAGTGGAACCACCTGCCTCCAGAAGCTGTGGATGCTCCAACACTGGAAGTTTTTAAGAAGAGACTGGACAGCCATTTGCCTGAAATGGTCTAGGCTTTCCTGCCTGAGCAGGGGGTTGGACTAAATGACCTCCAAGGCCCCTTCCAACTTTGTTGTTGTTGTTGTTATTTAACTGAATCCGGCTTCCCCACTGGCTTCGCTTGCCAGAACTTTGCCAGAGATCATCCAAGATCTTGGGGGAGAGAATAGAATAGAATAGAATAGAATAGAATAGAATAGAATAGAATAGACATTGGAATATAGAATAGAATAGAATAGAATAGAATAGAATAGAATAGAATAGAATAGAATAGAATAGAATAGAATAGACATTGGAATATAGAATAGAATAGAATAGAATAGAATAGAATAGAATAGAATAGAATAGAATTATTGATGGAAGAGAAAGCTTAAGGCTTGAGAATAGAACGGAATGGAGCGGAACAGAACAGAACAGAGGTATTGATGGAAGAGAAGACTTAAGGCTTAAGAATGAATAGAATAACATATTTGGAACGGACCTTGGAGGTCATCTAGTCCAACTCCCTGCTCAGGCAGGAAGCCCTATACCATTTCAGACAAATGGCTGTCCAGTCTCTTCATAAAAACTTCCAGTGTTGGAGCATTCACCGCTTCTGGAGGAAGGTTGTTCCACTGGTTAATTGTTCTCATTGTTAGGAAATTTCTCCTTAGTTCCAGGTTGCTTCTCTCCTTGATGAGTTTCCATCTGTTGCTTCTTGTCCGGCCTTCAGGCGCTTTGGAGAATAGTTTGACTCCCTCTTCTTTGGGGCAGCCCCTGAGATACTGGAAGGCTGCTATCATGCCCCCCCTCGTCCTTCTCTTCATTAAACTAGACATAACCAATTCCAGTAGCCGTTCCTTATGTGTTTTAGCCTCCAGTCCCCTGATCATCTTTGTTGCTCTTCTCTGCACTCTTTCTAGAGTCTCAACATCTTTTTTACATCGTGGTTTTCTCTCTTATCTGATTGTTTCCTAGCCAGCATCTCCTCAGGTGAGAACAATAACCCAGTGGAATGACTTTCCTCCAGAAGTTGTGAATGCTCCAACACTGGAGGCTTTTGAGAAGAGATTGTCTGAGATGCTGTAGAGTCTCCTGCTTGAGCAGGGGTGGGTGGGACTAGAAGACCTTCCAGTTATATTCTGATTGACTGATTGAAATCAACCTTGGCAAGGGACTCGTCCCTGTGGCAAACATTTAGGGTGAGTGTAAAATCTTGCCAGCAAATTCCAGAGGGACCAGCTTCCCCCATGTTGCCTCAGAATCTGCCTTTGACTCAAAGAATTCAGCAAACGACAGTCTCTCGGCAGCCACTGGCGCCCCGCCCGAGCATTTGAGTCTGTGTTTTTGCCAAGAATGGGCTCGTTTAAAATGAATATATGTAAAACTTTTCCTGGGAAAAGTTGCAAGAGAACTTTATTACTTCTTGGCCCTTGTAGCAACGGGAATGAGTACGAGGGAGGGCTGGGAAGGCAGATTTTAATGCTGCAGGAATTGCAAATCTGCAAACATACCTTTGTAGCATCTGGCTAAAACTCCTGGTTGTCCCAAAGGTGCTTTTTATTTTCTCCAGGAGGCAACTGGACTTTTTTTGGGGGGAGACGTTTCACCTCTCACTCAAGAAGATTCCTCAGCGTCTGGCTGTCCTCAGCTCTGTCCATTGGGTGGCTGTAAGGATCTTGAGACTTTATGGGCCTGCAGAGACTCTAAAATATTCAGCAGGGCAAGATGTTGCCCCAAAGAAGAGAGAGTCAAACTACTCTCCAAAGCCCCTGAAGGCAGGACAAGAAGCAACAGATAGAAACTCATCAAGGAGAGAAGCAACCTGGAACTAAGGAGAAATTTCCTGACAGGTAGAACAATTAACCAGTGGAATCACCTGCCACGAGAAGCGGTGAATGCTCAAATATTGGAAGTTTTTAAGAAGTGACTGGACAGCCATTTGTCTGAAATGGTATAGGGTTTCCTGCCTGAGCAGGGGGTTGGACTAGATGACCTCCAAGGTTTGGAGAATAGCTTGACTCCCTCTTCTTTGGGGCAGCCCCTGAGATATTGGAACACTTCTATCCTGTCCCCCCTCATCCTTCTCTTCATTTGAGATAGATTGAGACAGAGTCACATCAAACCCCATGTTGTTTTGTTCTGAAATGGGTCCAATTTTTTCTTCCATGTGCTGGAAATGTAAATTGGCAATAAGGACCTATTACCATATGTGGTGGGAGTGCTCAAAAGCCCGTGACTTTTGGAATAAGATAAAAAAATGGCTGGAAGAAATATTAATGATAGAGATAGAGTTAAAACCAGAACTTTTCTTATTAGGCAATACGATAAAGGGATATTTTACCTGATGCTACACATTCTCACGGCTGCTAGACTGGCGTATGCACAAAACTGGAGG
Organism: Crotalus adamanteus; assembly: GCA_039797435.1. Taxonomy (NCBI): domain Eukaryota; kingdom Metazoa; phylum Chordata; class Lepidosauria; order Squamata; family Viperidae; genus Crotalus; species Crotalus adamanteus. The sequence continues at coordinate 283,294,958 of CM077919.1, read as the reverse complement.
AATAAAGAAATTCCAACAGAAGAAGAGATTTTATATAAAATTTTATCGTGTGCTGATATGGATAGGCTCACAATGGAAAGACAAGACAGAGTCAGATTACTTTGTAATCTGGGACAAAGTTTACTACTGGTGTGAATCAAGGAGGACTGTTCGGGTTTTAAGCTAGTGTTAAGGTAGAAATATATATAATTGTATGTTAGTATATAGAGAAATAAATTAGATACTGTATTGTATAGAAAAATATGTATATATAGAGATTAAGAATTACATGTATGAAGAGGAACAAATTGTTAGAAATATTTATACTGGAATGTTACGTTATGTCCATTTTGGTTTTAACTGTATTATAAATAAAAAACTTTTTTTTAAAAAAAGAAACCATCAAGGAGAGAAGCAACCTGGAACTAAGGAGAAACTTCCTGACAGGTAGAACAATTAACCAGTGGAACAACCTGCCTCCAGAAGCGGTGAATGCTCCAACACTGGGAGTTTTTAAGAAGAGACTGGACAGCCATTTGTCTGAAATGGTATAGGGTTTCCTGCCTGAGCAGGGGGTTGGACTAGATGACCTCCAAGGTCCCTTCCAATTCTGTTATTCTGTCCTTCCTTCCTTCCCCTCCCCTTCTTCCCTCCCTCCCTCCCTCCCTCCCTCCCTTCCTTCCTTCCTTCCTTCCTTCCTCTCCCCTCCCTCCCTCCCTCCAACACTGGAAGTTGTTAAGAAGAGACTGGACAGCCATTTGTCTGAAATGGTATAGGGTGTCCTGCCTGAGCAAGGGGCTGGACTAGATGACCTCCAAGGTTTGGAGAATAGCTTGACTCCCTCTTCTTTGGGGCAGCCCCTGAGATATTGGAAGACTGCTATCCTGTCCCTCCTCGTCCTTCTCTTCATTTGAGATAGACTGAGACAGATTCACATCAAACCCCGAGTTGTTTTGTTCTGAAATTTAATTTGTCGAAGAAAGCTTTCCAGCCTGGAACTTCCCCTGCCAGATGGAGCGAAAAGCATTTTGGAAAATGACACCTTGTAAAGAGGCCGTTAACTTCTTGGAAACAGTTCCCTCCATGTTAACCGGTCCCCCTTTTTCTTATCCAACCACTTCCCGCAGGGGAAGTTGGTGGCGATGCCCGTGGCCGAGTTGGTGATCTCGACTCGCTCCACCAGCCAGCCGGGGGACAGCCCGGTGCTGTCGTGCTCAATCCGAACTTTCTTCAGCTCTCCGAGTTCCAGGATTTCCAGGTAAAAGCGGTCGGTGCTACCCCGCTCAAACGGGTTGCGGAATCTCTGCTTTAAACGCCGCTGGCCCGAATCGCCGTTCGCTCCGAATAGGGTGACGTGGACCTTGGCGTCTGTGCCAGACCCTTTCTGGGAGCCCGTCACGACAATCACTTCGTATCGGACGGGCACCAAGCTCCGAGCTTTGCTGGCGAAGCTTTCGATCACCTTGGCACATTCGAACACCTTGTGGTCTCCCCTCTTCGCTCGGAGTGGGATTTTTGCATTGCATCGGAAAAAATACCTGCCGGAGGAAGATGAGAGAGCCTGGAATGTGAAAGGATTAAATTATAATAAATTAAAAAATGTTTGCAGCAGAGGGCTTGTTTTAATTTGGCGAGGAAGAACTGGCTTTCTCTAACGAGCATCGTGCCAGCTTTGCTAAATCCTTTCTGGCTGAATGCTTGTTACCCTTTTGTTTCAATTCCTTCTGGTGGCAAAACTCTGCATCAATTTTAGGCCCAGAAAAGCTGCTTAACTGGCTTCAAGAACTTCCCCCCCACAACTCCTCTCCTTAATGACTGTCTATGGAGGTTCTCCATCGTCCAGGTCACAATTATCCCAAAGTTGCAACTACACTTTCTTGCTTTTTCCTTTGAAGTTGTTTCGCTTCTCATCCAAGAAGCTTCTTCAGCTTCCCCACTGGGTGACCCTGAGGACACAGAAAAACCAGTGGTGGGATTCAGCTGGTTTGCTAATTTTTTTCTTGCCCAGGCCCAGAACGGACTTCCAGAAGCGGCATCCACACAGACAACCGGTTGTTCACATATTTGAATCCCACCACTGAGACAAAGGCTCCAAGATCACCACAGATGGGGACTGCAGACAAGAAATTAGAAGACGCTTGCTTCTGGGGAGGAAAGCTATGGCAAATCTAGACAGCATACTAAAAAGCAGAGACATCACCCTGCCAACAAAAGTGCGTATAGTTAAGGCCATGGTTTTCCCAGTGGCAACGTATGGCTGTGAAAATTGGACCATAAGAAAGGCTGAGCACCAAAGAATGGAGGCCTCTCAACTCTGGTGCTGGAGAAGACTCCTGCGAGTCCTCTGGACTGCAAGGCAATCAAACCGGTCAGTCCTAGAGGAGATCAACCCCGACTGCTCTTTAGAAGGCCAGATCCTGAGGTTGAAACTCAAATACTTTGGCCACCTCATGAGAAGGAAGGACTCACTGGAGAAGGGCCTAATGCTGGGAAAGATGGAGGGCAAGAGAAGAAGGGGACGACAGAGAAGGAGGTGACTGGATGGAGTCCCGGAAGCAGGAGATGTGAGCTTAAATGGACTCCAGAAGATGGTAGAGGACAGGAAGGCCTGGAGGATCGTTGTCCATGGGGTCGCGACGGCTCGGACACGACTTCGCAACTAACAACAACAACTGAGACAAACCTCCAAGTGGCTTCAACGTCTCTCTAAAAGAATGCAAATGACCAGCTGTCTACAAGGAGTATAAATCCTTCCACTCCCCACCATCCAGTCAGAGCTGAAGAAGCTCCCTAGGATGAGAAGCGAAACACCTTCAAAGAAAACAAAACAAAACACGGAAGTCCAGTCGCCTGGTGAATAAAACCACCTTTGGGACTCCTTAATGACTGCAACTTTTCTTCCACCCCTTTTTTCCACCCACCACAATCTTTTTTAATCGTTCTACAAAAGCTAGCATGCGATGTTTGCTGGAAAAGCGACATAATATTTTATCATGCGCCACTTAGGATTAATTAGGGTTTGGGTTCGGTCGCGAGAAACTGCTTTGATGAAGAGTTTCGCTCCAACTTTATGGCTGAACTGGACACATGTGTGTTGTGATTCCTCACCAGCCAGTGGACTCGGCAGCTGAGTCTGAGGAATCAGAGGAGGAGGAGGGGCCTGGAGTGACATCAGAGTTGGAGGAAGGCTCTGAGGAGCTCCAAGACTTACGGTCGGACAAGGAGCCTGGCCCCTCTACTCGCGTTCAAGCTGAGACACAGCTGTGCTGGGAGCCTGAGTTGGATAGTGATGAAGAACAGCTGGGACAAATCCCGGATGCACAAAAGCACAGGCAAGAGAAGCGAGTAGGACAGAGGAATGCAATGGGCCGGCTCCAAGGCAAAGGAGAAGGCATTAGGAAGCCACGCCTTGGCTGCATAATAAAAGGGAAAGTGTGGGAGGTGTGGTTGCTGAAGGCAACTGTTTGTGTTAAGGAATCAAGTTTCAGTGAACTGTGTTTTGTTTGCCTTGGACATTGACTCAGGTCTGTAAACAATAAAAGGGGATTGGTTTTTCCCTGCGATTCCAGCCTGCTTGTTGGAAGAGGGGTTCTCCTTAACAAGGACTCACGTAGGCTGGGACAGAACAACACTTTTATCCCCAAATCCGTGTGAGTTTCCTGCTGCTTTGCTCCTCTGGATGTTTTGTACACGGCAAATTGCACGGTGGAGTAACCCTTTCCCCACTTGAACCCAGCCCCAGGTAAATGTGTGAAGGGAGTCAGTTTACCACAGCACCTTCACTACATTGCCTTCATCTCCTCTCCAAATCAACTCTGAGGCACCTCACCACCACAGCTGAGCCCACCGTTTCCCGTTGCTAAGTGAGACCATTGTTAAGTGAGTTTTGCCCCATTTTACGACCTTCCTCGCCACGGCTGCTAAATGAATCACTGCAGCTGTTAATTTAGTAACAGGGTTATTAAGGGAATCTGCCTTTCCCATCGACTTGGCTTGTCCGAAGGTCGCAAAAGGGGATCGCGTGACTCCCCCGGGACAGTGCAACCGTCATAAAGACGAGTCAGTTGCCAAGCCTCTGGATTTTGATCACATGACCATAGGGGATGCTACAACAGCTGTAAGGGTGAAAAACGGTCCTAAGTCCCTTTTTTCAGTGCCGTTGTGACTTTGAACGATCGCTAAGTGAATTGTTGCAAGCTGAGAACTGTCCATACAGCAGTCAGGATCACAAACCTTTGAGCACCACAAACCAAGATGCCTGTGGCTGATTGTCTATGGCAGGGGTGGGGAACTTTAGCTCTTTTATGACTCGTGGACTTCAACTTCCAGAATTCCTGAGCCAGCCACGCTGAGGGGAGAGGGAGAGGTTTCCAAGCTGAGCCATGCTGGCTCAGGAATTCTGGGAGTTGAAGTCCACAAGTCATCAAGGGGGCCATAGTTCCCCTATGCTGGCTCAGGAATTCTGGGAGTTGTAGTCCACCAGTCATAAAAGAGCCAAGGTTCCCCACCCGTGGTCTATGATGTTCATGCGTCTTTTCATTATGAGGCACTTACTTGTTGCCAAGTTCCATCTCCGTAATGACAATTTCCTGAACATGCCAATATGTGTCTGCTTTTGCCTTCAGTCTTTTCCCATCTTTTGGACAGTGACCAACACAGATGGCGGCAATATCATCAACGTTTTTTGAAGAAAACTGGAATACATCTGCTGCTCCTCTGCAGATTGCGTCGTTCCCCCCCCCAACACACACATAAAGCTTTAAGTATTAATGAGCAGACCAGCAATCACTAATTGCAACGTACGTGGTTGCAATATTAATGCAACATACAATAGAGCCAGTTTTGCCTAGTGGTTAAGGCACCCTGCTGGAACTCGGCCTGGGAGTTCTACTCCTGCCTTAGGCATGAAAGCCATCTGGGTGACTTTGGGCCAATCACCAGGAGACTGTGAGTTCTAGTCCCACCTGAGCCAGCCAGGTGACTTTGGGCCAATCACCAGGAGACTGTGAGTTCTAGTCCCGCCTTAGGCATGAAAGCCAGCTGGGTGACTTTGGGCCAATCACCAGGAGACTGTGAGTTCTAGTCCCGCCTTAGGCATGAAAGCCAGCTGGGTGACTTTGGGCCAATCACCAGGAGACTGTGAGTTCTAGTCCCGCCTTAGCCACGAAAGCCAGCTGGGTGACTTTGGGCCAATCACCAGGAGACTGTGAGTTCTAGTCCCGCCTTAGCCACAAAAGCCAGCTGGGTGACTTTGGGCCAATCACCAGGAGACTGTGAGTTCTAGTCCCGCCATAGGCACGAAAGCCAGCTTTGAGCCAATCTCTCTCTCTCTCGTACATGCACACATACGCACACACACATACTGTAAATACACACACACACACACAAACACAAATAAATAAATAAATATTTTTAAAGCTTAGGAACTGTCTAGCACAAATTTATATAGCTGTAGATCTTTAAATCATCCCTAGAATGTTCTAGGAATGACTTACCCACATATAATATTAATTTATTTCATGTCGGATGAAAACTATCTTTCCAATTTGTCTGAATGGTTTCCTGACTTATTTCTTAGTAAAAGGCATAAATATAATTGTGCCCACAAGCAAGCCAACATTCCTTAATGGATAGGTCACTGAGCTAATGTAGGTTCGCTGAACACCGACGGGAAACACTTTAATCAATTAATGAACATGTGTCACGTTGCACATATAAACATCCCAATTCTTTTAACGGAGAAGAAAGGAATTCATTTATTGGGAGATTAGGAGATTAAGATACATCTGTTTAGGAAAGGCATTCCCTACTGTGGCCCACAATGCATGAATCTTATAACGACGTCTGGTTGTAAATGCAGTGCTTATTTTTAAAATGAGCAATAGAGTCTGCCGATCAATGCGCTCATTAAGAGCAATCTTTTAAATCAGCCCAACGTTTGCTGATTATAATCATTCCATTTTTATAATGAATGAACAGTTCAGGTCATTATAATTATAATTATGATGTTATAATAACATACCTTAAAAATCTTCTCTTTCTGGAGGAGTTCTGCAAGAGGAACTCCTTAGAACGCCCTCGTTTGCCTTCAAAAATGATCGACACGTTTTCCTTGCTCTCGGCCTCCGGCTTATTGCTGGTAATGGTGAGGATCTCATAAGCTTGAAAGTTCAGAGAGAGCACAAAGTTAAAGCCAAGCATCCTGGTTTAGCTTTTTTCCAAGCCACGGTTCCTAGTTCAGGAGCATCTTGATGATCCAAGACCAGAAGACCAAGACATACGAAGAATGGCTGCGGGACTTGGATTTGGCTAGTCTAAAGAAAAGAAGAAATAGGGGGGACATGATAGCAGCGTTCCAGTATCTGAGGGGCTACCACAAAGATGAGGAGGGGGTCACGTTATTCACCAAAGCACCAGAGGATAGGACAAGAAACAAGGGTTGGAAACTGATCAAGGAGAGAAGCAACCAGGAACTAAGGAGAAACTTCCTAACGGTGAGGACAATTAACCAGTGGAACAGCTTGCCACCAGAAATCGTGGGCGCTCCATCACTGGTGGTTTTTAAGAAGAGACTGGACAGTCACCTGTCTAAGATGGTATAGGTTCTCCTGCTTATGTGGGGGGCTGGACTAGAAGACCTCCAAGGTCCGTTCCAGCTCTATTCTATTCTATTCTATTCTATTCTATTCTATTCTATTCTATTCTATTCTATTCTATTCTATTCTATTCTATTCTATTCTATTCTATTCTATTCTATTCTATGAAATCAGCCCCCCCCCCACAGAGAAGGAACTATTAAAAGGGCAGAATATATTTCCCTAAAGGATTTTAAAAGCAGAAAGCAGCCCTGCCCCCAAGTCTCTCTGTCCCAAGCAGAAACCAAGTCTGCAGAATTACAGATGTGTTAATCTTGTCAGAAAGACTGGATTCAGGAAACTGGGATTAGGAAGAAAGATCCCTAGAATCAACACCAAAAATCTAAGAGTCATCAGCCCCAGCCCTATGGAAGCAGCATATGACCCTTGGGACATAATAGGATTAACCCACCACCATCAGAATACCAGAAAGGCACACTCACACTCAGGTCAAAGTTCATGCCACAGGAACAACTCCAAACAAAAGGCTCCAGAGGGTATAGAAACCCACTCCCTACATGTGCTCCCTCTCTCTTTTCTTCCAGAGCCATCTTTCTGTCTGGCTCTCCTCTTCAATAAACTGCAACCTTCTTGTCACCATGTTGTTTATTCCCGGCTTGGACTGAACCATGATGAAGACTTTTCCTTCAACACTATTCTATTCTATTCTATTCTATTCTATTCTATTCTATTCTATTCTATTCTATTCTAGTCTAGTCTAGTCTAGTCTAGTCTAGTCTAGTCTAGTCTAGTCTAGTCTAGTCTAGTTTTAAGAAGAGATTGGAGGGTCATTTGTCTGAAATTGTATAGGGTCTTCTGTTTGAGCAGAGGATTACACTTAAGGTCTTCCGAGAATCGTTCCAACTCTGTTATTGTGTTATTCTGCTTTGTACACACAAGAGTCCCAGTTTTGATCCTTGACATCCCCAGGGGATTGGACTATGGGACCTTTCCCCCCCCCCCAATGTGAGAAAACCCAGGAGAACTATTCTATCAATCTGTGCTTCTAAGTGTAACCTAAGGGATCAGTAGTTACTCTCTGCTTACAACAGCTTCTTAACTTTCTTCCCCTATGATTCTCTGTTTAGTTACAGAAGGGCTGCACCAGTGCAGGATTGATAGTTAAAATGCTCAGCTTCAGCAGCTTGAGTCACCTTCACATTGCCAACAAAAGTGCGTATAGTCAAGGCCATGGTTTTCCCAGTTGCAATATATGGCTGTGAAAGTTGCACCATAAGAAAGGCCGAGCGCCAAAGAATGGAGGCCTCTGAACTCTGGTGCTGGAGAAGACTCCTGCGAGAGCCCTGGACTGCAAGGTGATCCAACCGGTGAGTCCTAGAGGAGATCAACCCCGACTGCTCTTTAGAAGGCCAGATCCTGAAGTTGAAACTCAAGTCCTTTGGCCACCTAATGAGAAGGAAGGACTCCCTGGAGAAGAGCCTGATGCTGGGAAAGATGGACGGCAAGAGAAGAAGGGGACGACGGAGAATGTGGTGGAGTCCCTGAAGCAGGAGGCGTGAGCTTCAATGGACTCCAGAAGATGGGAGAGGACAGGAAGACCTGGAGGAACGTTGCCCCTGGGGTCATGATGGGTCAGACATGACTTCGCAACTAACAACAACAACATAACATTCATGGTGGATAGGCCTAGATCAGTCGGGACCCCATTTGGGGTCGAACGACCATTTCACGGGGGTCGCCAAACAACACAGTCCGCTATTTTTTCCCCCTTTTCCTTAGCTGTGCTACTCCCTTTTATTCTATTGGCTTTTGAAAGCCAATAGAATAGACTCTCTTGAATAGAGTCTAATTTTATTGGCTTTCAAAAGCCAATAGGAATTGTCCAGGCTGTCTCTGCCCTGCTGAGCCCGCCAAAAGTCCCATTCTGCAAACGGTGCTGCACCCGTTGAGTAGTCCTCGACTTACGACCGGTTGAATAGTCCTCGACTTACGACCAGTTGGGGGTCGCGGCATTAAAAAGGTTGAGAACCACTGGCCTAGATGGATGTCTAGATGCCTGATCTCCATGAATATATGAAATTTAGAGCTTTAAAACACATAGCATCGAATTAATCTATTGATCCGCTTTCATGAGATTTATTCAATTGACTTTTCTGACTCTCTCAAAGTAAGATTAAGACAACTGTATTTTTTTTCCCTGTAGGCTTTCATAAGATTAGATTAGCTGACCGTGCACGGAAAAATGCTCTTTTTCAGTTTTTAGCACCGACGTCCAGAAGGCAGTGCTCTTGACATTTATGACAAGGAGAGTCAGTGTCACCATCTCATTTATCCCATTTGTCCCCAGCGTGTCGGGTCAAAGAAGTGACAGGAATATGGCCTCAAAACTTTAACATTGAAGGAGATGCTATAAGCTGAAAAAGCCATTTTTGGGTGATGTCTGATCTCGTTCCTCCCAGAATAATAGAATAAAAAGAGTTGGAAAGGACCTTGGAGGTCTTCTAGTCCAACCCCCTGCTCAGGCAGGAAACCCTATACCACTTCAACAAATGGCTGTCCAATCTCTTTTTAAAAACTTCCAGTGTTGGAGCAATCACCGCTTCTGGTGGCAAGCTGTTCCACTGATTAATTGTCCTCACTGTTAGAAAGTTTCTCCTTAAATCCAGGTTGCTTCTCTCCTTGATTAGTTTTCATCCATTGCTTCTTGTCCTGCTTTCTGGTGCTTTGGAAAATAAGTTGATCCCCTTCAAATACTGGAATACTACTTCAAATACTGGAACACTGCTATCATGTCACCCCTAATCCTTCTTTCATTAAACTAGACATACCCAATTCCAGCAACCGTTCCTTATATGTTTTAGCCTCCAGTCCCCTGATCCTCTTTGTTGCTCTTCTCTGTACTCTTTCTAGAGTCTCAACATCTTTTTTACATCATGGTGACCAAAACTGGATGCAGTATTCCAAGTGTGGCCTTAACAAGGCATTGTAAAATGGTATTAACACTTCTTGTGATCTTGATTCTATCCCTCTGTTCATGCAGCCTAACACTGTGTTGGCCTTTTTGGCAGCTGCAGCATATGGCTGGCTCCTATTTAAGGGATCGTCCACTAGGACTCCGAGATCCCTCTCACACATGCTACTATTGAGCAAGGTACTATCTATACCAGGGGTGTCAAACTCGTGGCATCACGTGATGTGTTGTGACGTATTGTAACTTTTTCCCCATTGCTGGAGCTGGGGTGGGCGCAGCTTCCACGTGACACATCTGGCCCGCTGGACCGCAGTTTGACACCCCTGTTCTATACTGAACCGTGTGTTTGGTTTTTCTTGCTTGTTGTTCTACTTACAGGTACGTTCTTTCAGTTCCAAAATGTCATTATTTGCACAAGCCAGTTCCCGTATAATCTGCCCATCAGCTTCATCCTTTGCAAGCCAGCAGTCACACTGGAAACGGAAAATTTTGTCCACTAGAGCATCTTCAATGTCAATATATTCCAGATGCCAGCCAGGTGCAATTCCTGTTAGAACAGAAAAACCTTATTGTTTGGAGGAATAGAATAGAATACAATAGAATAGAATAGAATAGTAGAATAGAATAGAATAGAATAGAATAGAATAGAATAGAATAGAATAGAATAGAATAGAATACAATACAATACAATACAATACAATACAATACAATACAATACAGGAATATAGAATAGAATACAGGAATGTAGAATAGAATAGAATAGAATAGAATAGAAACAGAAACAGAATAGAATAGAATAGAATAGAATAGAATAGAATAGAATAGAATACAGGAATGTAGAATAATAGAATAGAATAGAATAGAATAGAATAGAATAGAATAGAATAGAATAGAATAGAATAGAATACAGGAATGTAGAATAATAGAATAGAATAGAATAGAATAGAATAGAATAGAATAGAATAGAATAGAATAGAATAGAATAGAATAGAATAGAATACAGGAATGTAGAATAGAATAGAAACAGAATAGAATAGAATAGAATAGAATAGAATAGAATAGAATAGAATAGAATAGAATAGAATAGAATACAATACAATACAATACAATACAATACAATACAATACAATATAATACAGGAATATAGAATAGAATACAGGAATGTAGAATAGAATACAGGAATGTAGAATAGAATAGAATAGAATAGAATAGAATAGAATAGAATAGAATAGAATAGAATAGAATAGAATAGAATAGAATAGGATAGGATACAGGAATGTAGAATAATAGAACAGAACAGAACAGAACAGAACAGTACAGAACAGAACAGAACAGAACAGAACAGAACAGAACAGAACAGAATAGAATAGAATAGAATAGAATAGAATAGAATAGAATAGAATACAGGAATGTAGAATAATAGAATAGAATAGAATAGAATAGAATACAATACAATACAATACAATACAATACAATACAATACAGGAATATAGAATAGAATACAGGAATGTAGAATAGAATAGAATAGAATAGAATAGAATAGAATAGAATGGAATGGAATGGAATGGAATGGAATGGAATGGAATGGAATGGAATAGAATAGAATAGAATAGAATAGAGTAGAATAGAATACAGGAATGTAGAATAGAATAGAAACAGAATAGAATAGAATAGAATAGAATAGAATAGAATAGAATAGAATAGAATAGAATAGAATAGAATAGAGTAGAATACAATACAATACAATACAATACAATACAATACAATACAATACAATACAATACAATACAGGAATATAGAATAGAATACAGGAATGTAGAATAGAATAGAATAGAATAGAATAGAATAGAATAGAATAGAATAGAATAGAATAGAATAGAATAGAATAGAATAGAATAGAATACAGGAATGTAGAATAATAGAATAGAATAGAATAGAATAGAATAGAATAGAATAGAATAGAATAGAATAGAATAGAATAGAATAGAATAGAATAGAATACAATACAATACAATACAATACAATACAATACAATACAATACAATAGAGGAATATAGAATAGAATACAGGAATGTAGAATAGAATAGAATAGAATAGAATAGAATAGAATAGAATAGAATAGAATAGAATAGAATAGAATAGAATAGAATGGAATGGAATGGAATGGAATGGAATGGAATGGAATAGAATAGAATAGAATAGAATAGAGTAGAATAGAATAGAATACAGGAATGTAGAATAGAATAGAAACAGAATAGAATAGAATAGAAACAGAATAGAATAGAATAGAATAGATAGAATAGAATAGAATAGAATAGAATAGAATAGAATAGAATAGAACAGAACAGAATAGAATACAGGGATGTAGAATAATAGAACAGAACAGAACAGTACAGTACAGAATAGAATAGAGTAGAATAGAATAGAATACAGGGATGTAGAATAGAATAGAATAGATATTGGAATATAGAATAGAATAGAGAATAGAATAGAATAGAATAGAATAGAATAGAATAGAATAGAATAGAATAGAATAGAATAGAATAGAATGGAATGGAATGGATATTGGAATATAGAATATAGAATAGAACGGGACGGAACGGAACAGAACAGAACAGAAAAAACAGAACAGAATAGAATAGAATAGAGCTGGAAGGGACCTTGAGGTCTTCTAGTCCAGCCCTCCATCCGCTTTGTTTTTAAAACCCTTTTTGAGGGCTCCCCTCGAATTTTCAGAAGTTGTCCCTTAAATTTAAGCATAACTCTTGACTTTACCTTTGTTGTCGTGCCAGATCCGCACTTTGCAGAGATCACCGAGACTGAAGATGTCAGGAAAATAGAAGACATCCAGCTGGTTCCTTTCAAATTTGTTGGACTTATGGGACTCCTTCAGAGCCAAGGTCCCGCTGTCCCCATGCTCTCCCCAAATGATCATGGACACGTTGGCGTCTGTTCCAGCACCTGCAGGAAAGCAGTGACAGAAGCGGCTATCTGAAGAGGTCTATGGAGATTCTCAATCAATCCAGGTCCTGGTTGTCCCAAAGATGCTTTTCCGAAAGGCAACTGCCTTGGTTGTTTTTCTTTGAAGGTATTTCGCTTCCCATCCAAAAAGCTTCATCAGCTCTGACTGGGATGGCAATTGAAATCACTTGACCGTGAGCCAGCCGTGTGCAGCAGCAGCAGCCAAGAAAAGCTAATACAATCCTGGGTTGCATAAACAGAGGCATAGAATCAAGATCACGCGAAGTATCAGTACCGCTTTATAAAACCTTACTGAGGCCACACCGGGACTACTGCAACCAATTTTGGTCACCTTATCGCAAAAAAGAGTTTGGAAAAAGTTCAGAGAAGAGCAAGTAAGATGATCCAAGGCCTGGAGGCTAAAACAGACAAAGAACGGCTGCAGGATTTGGGTTTGGCTAGTCCAGTGGTTCTCAACCTGTGGGTCGGGACCCCATTTGGGGTCGAATGACCATTTCACAGGGGTCGCCAAACAATGCAGTCCGCCATTTTTTCCCCCTTTTTCTTAGCTGTGCTACTCCCTTTTATTCTATTGGCTTTTGAAAGCCAATAGAATAGACTCTCTTGAATAGAGTCTCATTCTATTGGCTTTCCAAAGCCAATAGGAATTGTCCAGGCTGTCTCTGCCCTGCTGAGCCCGCCAAAAGTCCATTCTGCAAACGGTGCTGCACCAGTTGAGTAGTCCCCGACTTACGACCGGTTGGGGGTCATGGCATTAAAAAGTTTGAGAACCACTGGGCTAGTCTAAAGAAAAGAAGAAATAGGGGTGACATGATAGCAGAGTTCCAGTATCTGAGGGGCTGCCACAAAGATCAGGAGGGAGTCAAATTATTCTCCAAAGCCCTGAAGGCAGGACAAGAAGCAATGGATGGAAACTGACCAAGGAGAGAAGCAACCTGGAACTAAGGAGAAACTTCTGACAGGGAGGACAATTAACCAGTGGAACAGCTTGCCACCAGAAATTGTGGGCACTCCATCCCTTGAGGTTTTTAAGAAGAGACTGGACAGTCACTTGTCTGAGATGGTATAGGTTCTCCTGCTTGAGCAGGGGGCTGGACTAGAAGACCTCCAACGCCCCTTCCAGCTCTATTCTGTTCTATTCTTGTTTCCCCCCCCTTGAAACGAAGCTTCTTGGATGAGAAGCAAAACATTTTCAAAGAAAAAAACCAAGAAAGTCTGGTTGCCTTTTGGAAAAGCACCTTAGAGGAGGGGATCTAGAAGATGTTCATGCTGGATGAAAGAGCTGCAGGGGTATAGACAGAAATAAATCGGATGGGCTTCTCATTTAGTGTAGAATCCACAAAAGGTTTAAGCACCGTCTGGTTGCCCATTATGGACTGTTAATGTAATTCCTGTCTGCTAAAGCATGTTGAAGGCAGCTCTGTATATTTAGACAATGGATTGGACCAGAAAGTCTCCCTAAGACAGTGTTTCTCAACCTTGACCATTTTAAGGCATGTGGACTTCAACTCCCAGAATTCCACAGCCAGCATTGCTGGCTGTGGAATTCTGGGAGTTGAAGTCCACATGCCTTAAAATGGTCAAGGTTGAGAAACACTGCCCTAAGAGAAGGCTTTCAAAGCAACCCGGCATGAAACAGAGACGGAGGGCCACGCTATCTACATGTGAATTTAGACTGGACAGTTCTCCTCTGGTTCAAGCCCTGTCCAGTCTATTAGCTTCAGCACAGGGGAAATGGAAAAAGCTGCTGTCCAAAAGCGGCAGATGAAAATTAAGTTATCTTCCTATTGATTTCTTCTCTGCTGCTCAGCAACATCCCTGGAGCAGCGTTCAGAGATATAAAGGATGATAGCAACCCTAACCCTCTCCTATTACAGCTCCATCCAACCAATTTTAAATGTAATCTTCCTCGTCCTCCTCCTCCTCTCTTCTCCTCCTCCTCCTCCTCGTCTTCTTCTTCTTCTTCTTCTTCTTCTTCTTCTTCTTCTTCTTCTTCTTCTCCTCCTCCTCCTCCTCCTCGTCTTCCTCTTCTTCTTCTTCTTCTTCTTCTTTCTTCTTCTTCTTCTTCTTCTTCTTCTTCTTCTTCTTCTTCTTCTTCTTCTTCTTCTTCTTCTCCTCCTCCTCCTTCTTCTCTTCTTTTTCCTCTCCTTCTCCTCCTCCTCCTTCCTCTTCCTCCTCTTCCTCCTCTCCACAAACTACATTCCCTTCTAGCACTGATGATGTTACCTAGTTGGATCATGAAACATCTCCAAGCTCAGAGCACCAAGGGCCCCACAGTCGCGTCGTCGTCTTCTTCTTCTTCTTCTTCTTCTTCTTCTTCTTCTTCTTCTTCTTCTTCTTCTTCTTCTTCTTCTTCTTCTTCTTCTTCTTCTTCTTCTTCTTCTTCTTCTTCTTCTTCTTCTTCTTCTTATTATTATTATTATTATTATTATTATTATTATTATTATTATTATTATTATTATTATTATTATTATTATCGATCATCGCACAGTCAGCCAGATGTTCAGACTGGATTTGGCATTTTGTCTACCTATCGAGTCCTTACCCAGGACCTGCGGATAGGCAGATGTGGATGTTTGATGGTATTACAGATATCGTCGCAGGATGGAAGCAGTTCCTAGTAAGGCCGCCTTTTGCAATTGACTAATAGCGAATTTGTCAATGCCAATGGTGTTCAAGTGGTGCTCCAGTTGTTTTGGGATTGCACCCAAGGAGCCTATGACTATTGGTACTACCCTTGCTTGCTTTTGCCACAGTCTTTCTATTTCTATTTGTAGGTCTTTGTATTTTGTTATCTTCTCCAGTTCTTTCTCTTCTATTCTGCTATCTCCAGGCACTGCCACGTCCACTATCCAGACTTTTTTGTCTTTCTTATCGACAATTGTTAAGTCTGGGGTGTTATGTTGCAGGTGCTTGTCTGTTTGAATTCTGAAGTCCCAGAGCAGTTTAATTTTATCATTTTCTATGACTTTCTCTATTTTATGATCCCACCAGTTTTTGCTTACAGGCAAATGATATTTTTTGCAGATCTTCCAATGCATCATTGTTGCTACTTTGTCATGCCGCTGCTTGTAATCAGTTTGTGCAATCTTCTTACAACAGCTTAACAAGTGGTCCACTGTTTCTTCAGCTTCTTTGCATAGGCGGCACTTACTGTCTGTTGCTGTCTTCTCAATTTTGACTTTGTATGCATTT